>JAJIBD010000698.1:0-49926 GCA_021461705.1 Cryptotis parvus | reverse complement strand
AGAGCCATTGGTGCATTGGAATAATAGTAGAAAGATATACATACTCATCTTTTTGCCGTATTTTTTAACTTTCCTAAACTCTTGTTTTTTTTTAATCAAGTAGGGCATACAGCTAGTGGTAAAGAACTTGCCTTTAATGTGTGACTTCTGCCACTACATAGTCCCCTGACCACAGCAGGACTGAGCCCTGAACACCTAACCAAGAAGAGCCACGTTGGGTAGCTAGGAGAGAGAAAGGTCCACTATGACAATGAGAGTTGAAAACGATCATTCTGGACAAAAAACTGAATCCTAAGAGGAAATAAAGGGATATAGAGATAACTGCCAGTACTTGTATGGCAAACCAAAATGCCCAATAGGAGGGAGGGTCGAAGAGCATGAGGGAGGAAAAAGAAAAAGAGAAAGAAAGAGAAACACAGAGAGAGAGAGAGAGAGGGTGCAAGAGAAGAAAAGTGCCAGTTGCAGTGGCTGGCTGGGTGGTGGGTGGTGGAACAGTAGGGGTATTGGTCGTGGGAAATGTACATTGGTGAAGGGATTGGGATTGGTGTTGAAACATAAAACTACATATGTTCTCATGCAGGAGTAATTTGCAAGAGGGATAGCCATTCTACTATCTTCTGAACATTCTACCCAATGATTGGAAGAGTAATGGTAAATGTGATTTCTGCACATGAAAATGAATAAAATAAGCCCGTTAAATAATGTTTGAAAGTGGTTGTTATAAATAGACACAAGGTAATGTCAGTTGTAGCCTACTTAAAAACAAGTTATAAGGAAACCTACTGCATAAGAATATGACTCCAACAGGATTTTTAAAATTTCACAGAATTGATATCTTGAAAAATGGTGTTTTGATATGGGACATATCCAGAGTAATTGGAGCTGGAAATAATGTTTGTATCTATCAGTTCCTAGCCGAATCATTTATACCCTCAATCCGTATTTTATATATAAAGATGAAAATTAATTAGAAAAAATAAACGTTATTGTCAAACAAGTTGAATAACCAATTTCCAGAATAAGTCTGCTAAAGTAATTTCTTTTTTTTTTTGCTAAAGTAATTTCAAGGAAAGATGTGTGTTGAAGTATCAGTCAATGAATTATGTGACCAACTGTTGGGTGGCATGCTTTCTCAGTCTTAGTCTCTGACTACACTTAGCTTATGTGAAGAGCTACTCCCTGCCTCTGGGAATCTCTGGAGAAGACACAATGGAGACTTGGGCAGGATTGGCTTGATTTCATAATTTTATATGACATAAATATTTTTATCATGAATATTATGAATCTTGCTTGCCCCCAGTTCAATACTCTTCCTGCTCCCATAGGTCCCCATGAGGGACATACATGTAGATATTCAAGAGTACTTGGCCGAGCAGATCCGCGCTCTTCCCACCAGGTGTGTTCCGCGGGCAGCCTCCTGACCACTCGGCTCCAGGAGAAAAGGCTCCAGCTTTGAGGAGGGGACCGAGCCCCACCCATCGGGCGCAGGACCTGCCTCTGGCGCCATCCAGCCCGGCGCCCAGCAGATCCCCCGAGCTCTTCCCACCAGGTGTGTGTGTGATTCTTGCATCTCCGCAGACCCCAAGCTGCCCCAGGGAAGAGCGGAAACTCCATCAACGGGAACCAAGGCAAATTGCCTTGGTTTCACCCGGACCAACCCTTGGGCCCTGCGGCGTCTGGGGAACATCCCAAAACTCAAAACTGTCTTGCGGACACACTAGCATTCACGCGACCCTCTTACTACCTACCTTGCATGAAGTACCAGTGAACCTAGTTCCTAAATCCTTGCCACCCACCCAAACTCTGCAAACGGACCAGACACCTACCAAGAGTACTTGGCCACGTTGAATCAACCATAATGTAATCAGTTCTCCTAGTTCAAAGAGACATGCCAGTAGCCTCCGGGCAAACTGATGTGTCTCATTCTAAACATAACGTAATCAGAATTATTCTATGTATTTTGACCTTAGTGGGATCTAGAGTCTGGAATCATTTGGCTATATATTCATGGTAAGAAGTATTAGTGCCATTCTCTACTAATTACATTCTGCACTACATTCTGGTTCAGAGATGCAGACCCTCCCCACTCTGCTAGGGAGATTTTTATCTTAGGGAGTTAGCTCTGCGCATTTGTGAAGCTTGAGCCATAGGGCACCCCTGAAGATCTACATTTCAATAGGGTCATTTACCTGGCTTCATCTCTAGATAGCCCAGCCCAGGATGGGCTGGGCTGGAAGTTTTGGTGGGCTTCTATATATAAAATTAAGCTAGGAGAAAGGAGAAAGGGCTTTTTGGCCATTTTGGCTTCTCTTTGCTCTCTGCCTCTCCTCTTCGCCTCTCCATTCTCTTCCCTGTTAGACCTTAGCATGTAGTAGCGGCCATCTTGGCCTAGGATTCTAAACCTACACGTGGCCAGGGACAAGCCAGGACCCTAAAGTTTGGGTTTTCCTGTTACGGATTGTATTCCAGAACCTGTGAGAGTAAAGCCTTTTGAAACTTGCTGGATTATTGCGTTTTTCTCCATTCGCCTGCCACCCATCCCCTGGGGCAGAAGGGGATCCCCTGACCCTGCTCCAGATTTTGTCGGGGCACTCAGCATACCCCGACAAGTGGAGGTTCCACCGAGATTCCTGCTCTGCTCCCAGATTTTGTCGGGGCACCCACTGTATCCCTACAAGCGGAGGCCCCAGTGAGATTTCTGCTCTGCCTCCGGATTTTGTAGGGGTGCCCAGTACTCCCTAACAACCAGTCGAAGTAAAATTATTCCTTATTGCTTCTGGATAATTTAAAGTGTACAAGATTTTTTCTTTTTGAATTCTGATATACTACTGGGATTTTCTTTTTCAACGAGTGGAAAAAAAGTTATCATATGTGTGACAGAAACCTTGTATTAAAGAGATGAATGACAACTGAATTGTACATTTCCCTAAACATTATAAAGCTGCTGGTATATATGAATATGTATACCAGCAATTATATATATGTATGTGCGTATATGTGTATATATATATATTTGTGTACATATATGTGTTTATACATATACTGTTAGGCCTTCCCTGTTAGATCTTAGCACATATATGTGTACATGTACACATATATGTGTACATACATATATACATATGTGTATATATACATGTACATTATATGTGGCACTAATTTTTTTAAATATGGGTCACGCACATGGTTCTAGGGAAGAAAGCAGTGCCTGCAAAGGC
The DNA here is from genome assembly GCA_021461705.1 of Cryptotis parvus. NCBI lineage: Eukaryota > Metazoa > Chordata > Mammalia > Eulipotyphla > Soricidae > Cryptotis > Cryptotis parvus. The sequence goes on along the minus strand of JAJIBD010000698.1, from coordinate 46,711 downwards.
AGGCCTGACAGTTCTGTGTTCAACCACTATATGTATGTATATATATATACATATATATACATATATAATATACATACATACATCGAAATCTCAGTGATCTGGTAAAACAACACACACACATACAAACCAGTCCCTTTGATATGTTTTATATACCTTAAAATATCTGTGTCTTTCCCAAGAGAGAGCTCAAGTGGTAAAAGCATGTACCAAACATGCGTAAGGCCCTGAGTTTGGTCCCTTGCGCTGCATAGATTCCTGAACACTGCCTGGTACAGTCCAGATAGACCCCAAATATGAGTTAGTGGTCTCCAAGAATCCTTGATCCAAGCACTAGAGTGGTTGCACACAGAACTGTCAGGCCTGCCATTGCAGGCACTGCTCTCTTCCCTAGAACTATGTGTGTCATCCATGTTTAAAAAAAATTAGTGCCACATATAATAATTCCCTTTCTCAGTCACATAACAGAAAATAAAATAATGGAACCCCTTTAAGGCAAATAAAAAAACTCCTAAAAAGATATTGGTTACCAGAGATTAGCAATATAGTTTCAAACTTCAATGTAAACTGAGAAGAAAATAAAGAACCTATGATTGCTATGCAATAATTTTGCTATGCATTTTTCTCTTTAAAACATAAAGTCTTTGTTTGTGCCATATAATTTCACTCATAGGTGTGTACAGAGAAAACAGGCAGATGAGCTACATGGAACCATAAGTTCTTGCATTGCGTGAAAATAAGTGTTTACTTAAGGGAAGGGAGGGGAGGGGAAGGTGATGCATAAATTGGGATGAACAGATGCACATGCTGATTTTCAAATACGCACACATGAAACTTATGTGCTATAATGAAATTGTATGTTATAAAGCAATGTAAATTAAAAAAATAAGACGAGGTCTCAGGCAGCGGAAGTTGGTATAGTTGATTGCTGTCAGTTACTTTTCTTGATTGTTACACTTTGTTGGCCTGACACATTATTTGCTTCTGGTAATTACAGCCTCAGTGATGGGATTCACCCAGGAACGAGTACATTATGTACACTGTTCAGTTTTATTTTATTCATAGTAATCAAATTATCAATCACTTATGTGTGAGGCATTTCTGGCGTAACTAGAAACAACCCTTAAATGTTGATAAACTCTTAGTCTTGTTGAGGTACCTCTCTCAAGTTTTATAAAGGTATTACTGACCTAGATTTAGGTTTCAAAATGTCTCAACAACTTAAAAAGAAGAAATCATGTATACTTGTAATTCTCCAGAACCAAAGGGATTCTATCCCAGGAAAGAACGAAATATTCTACACTAAGACATATTTTCTGTGATACATCATATCACAGAAATCATATAAAATTAACAATCACCTCAACATATACAAAAGGCATTTAATTAAAAAATTATTCATGTTACCTAAAATAACAGGACCAGATAATCACTTCCTTAACACGAGAGAGTACTTATTTCTAATCTATAATCTTTATCTTTTTTTCCCTCTTGCTGGAGACTCCAGGTTGTGAGATAATTAGGATAATTTTGGTTCATGTCTGGTACAGAGGGTTTAAGCTCAAGACCTCTTGATTGCCCTGGGACATTTCTAAGTTACTGATCCAATACTGGTCCTCTCTTGCTGAGCATCCTGAACAGAACTCCCAGGATCTCCTTAACACAGGATCTCCTCAGCACTGGAATTGAACTCATGAGCTTGTACTGGCAGAAAAGTTCCTTAGGCACTGAGTTATTCTCCGGACTCCTAGATATTGTATTTTCAAGTAAATCTCAAAAAGAATATTAAAGCTAATGCAATATTAAGGTATCTGCCATCAGGGTTCTGATTTTATATTGCATTGAAATTCTGGTTAATATAATAAAATGATAAAACTAATTTTTTTAAATTAAATTAAACATTTTATTATACCACCGTGAGATATACAATTACAACGTTGTTCATGTTTGGAGTGTTTGGTCACATAGTGTTCCAGCACCTCTCCCTCCACCAGTGCCCGTTTCCCACCACCAATGTCCCCAATTCCCTCCCCTCCCATAGCCTGCCTAAGTGGCAGGTTCTGTATCTCTTTTCTCTCTCCCTCTCTCTCTTTCCCCTTCTCTTACACATTGTGGGTTGCACTACATACACTTAGAAGCCATCATGTGCATTTCTTTTTGCCTGTATTTAATGCTCAGTTCTATGTTGGTATCAGCCCTTTCGACATTTATTCACACATGTTCCCTTCTCTGTCTTACCTAACCTCTGACTCCCTCACTTTTGTGGTAATTTCCACATTTGGTAAGACCACATGATATATTTATGTCATGCAAATAAATGCAGTCATTCTATATCTCTCTCTTTCCTTCTGACTAATTTCACTCAACATGATCCTTTCCATGTCCATCCATTTATAGGTGAATTTCATAACTTCATTTTTCCTAACAGCTGCATAGTATTCCATTGTGTAGATGTACCACAGTTTCTTTATCCAGTCATCACTTCTCAGGCATACTGGTTGTTTCCAGGTTCTGGCTATTGTGTATAGTGCTGCTATGAAAATAAAAGTGCGGATTGTGTTCCCGTTGTGTGTTTTTGACTTCCCAGGGTATATTCCCAGGAGTGGTATGGCTGGGTCAAAAGGGAGCTCAATTTCTAGTCTTTGGAGGAATGTCCATATTGTTTTCCAGAAAGGTTGTACAAGTCAACATTCCCACCAACAATGTAGAGAGTCCCCTTTTCCCCGCATCCACGCCTTTTTACCCTTTTGGATATGGGCCACTCTCTGTGGTGTGAGGTAATATCTCATTATTGTTTTGATTTGCATCTCTCTGATGATTAGTGATGATGAGCATTTTTTCATATACATTTTGGCTATTTGAATTTCTTCCTTGTCAAAGTTTCTGTTCATCTCTTCTCCCCATTTTTTAATGGGGTTGGCTATTTTCTTCTTATATAGCTGAACCAGTGCCTGATATATCCTGGATATTAACCCCTTATCAGATGGGTATTGGGTGAATATTCTTTCTCATTCTGTGGACTGTCTTTCTATCTTGGTCACTGTTTCTTTTGAGATGCAGAAGCTCTTTAGTTTCATGTAGTCCCATATGTTTATCTTTTCTTTTTAGTTGCTTTGTTAATGGTGTTTCACCTTTGAAGATGCCTTTAGCTTCAATGTCATGGAGCGGTTTTTCCTATATTTTGTTCAACGTACTTTATGGATTCAGGTCTGATTTTTTGAGATCTTTAATCCATTTTTATCTGATTTTTGTGCAAGGTGTTACACAGGTCCAAATTCATTTTTTACATGTAGCTGTCCAGTTTTCCCAGCACCACTTGTTGAAGAGGCTTTCCATACTCCGGTTTGGACTCTTTGCACCTTTATCAAAGATTAAATGATCATGTCTTTGAGGGTGGGTGTCAGGATACTCAACCCTATTCCATAGGTCCACAGGTCTGTTTTTATTCCAGTACCACGCTGTTTTTATTACTGCTGCTTTGTAGTACAGTTTGAGGTCGAGAAAGGTGATGCCTCCCATCTTTCTCTTTCCCAAGGATTGCTTTAGCTATCCATGGGGGTTATTATTCCATACAAATTTCAGGAGTGTTTGGTTAATTTCTTTTAAAGAATGTCATGGGTATCCTTATAGGAACTGCATTGAATCTGTACAAAGCTCTAGGGAGTATTACCATCTTGACAATGTTAATTCTCCCCATCCATGAGCAGGGAATGTGTTTCCATTTCCTCGTGTCCTCTTTTATTTCTTGAAGCAGTGTCTGGTAGTTCTCTTTTTATAGGTCCTTTACACACTTGGTTAAGCTGATTCCTATGTATTTGATTTTCTGTGGTACAATTGTGAATGGAATCGATTTCTTAATATCCCTTTCTTCTCTTTCAGTTATTTGTATATAGGAAAGCCACCGACTTTTGGGTATTGATTTTGTACCCTGCCACTCTACTATACATATCTATTGTTTCTAAGAGTATTTGGGTCGAGAGTTTAGGGTTCTCTAAGTATAATATCATGTCATCTGCAAATAATGATAGCTTGATTTCTTCCTTGCCTATGTGGATGCCCTTAATGTCCTTTTCTTCTCTGATTGCTATGGCAAGTACTTCCAGTACTATATTGAATAAAAGAGGTGAGAGAGGGCAACCTTGTCGTGTTCCTGATCTTAAGGGGAAGGCTTTCAATTTTTCCTCATTGAGAATGATACTCGCTGTGGGCTTTTGGTAGATGGCTTTGACTATTTTGAGGAAGCTTCCTTCAATTCCCATTTTCTGGAGGGTTTTAATCATGAATGGGTGCTGGATCTTGTCAAATGCTTTTTCTGCATCTATTGATAGGATCATATGGTTTTTATTTTTTCTCTTATTGATATGATGTATCATGCTTTGCAAATGTTGACCCATTCTTGCATTCCCGGATGAATCCTACTTAGTCATGATGTATGATCTTTTGATGAGTCTTTGGATTCTCTTTGCTAGTATTTTGTTGAAGATCTTAGCATCTGTGTTCATCAAGGAGATTGGTCTGTAATTTTCCTGCTTTGTGTTGTCTCTCCCTGATTTGGGTATTTCATCTGAGAAGTCTGCTGTAAATTTCAGGGATGCTCCTTTGTATGTGATTTCCTTCTTTGATCTTGCTGCTTTCAGTATTCTATCTCTGTCTATCGTTTTTGTCATTTTAGTAAGGATGTGTCTTGGAGTATTCTTATTGGGGTTTCTTTTAGCTGGTATCCTATGGGCCTCCTGTATCTGGGAGCATGCTTTCTTCAGTTCAGGGAACTTCTCAATGATGATGGCTTTGACAGTTTCTTCATCAGGGTTTTTCTTCTTGCCCTTCTGGGACCCCAATGATGCGTATGTTGTTCCTTTTTTGGCTTCATCCCGATTTTCTCTGGTAGTCTGTTCGTTGATTGTGAGTCTTTGTTCCATCTTCTGTTGCTGTCTACAGAATCTCTGAACCTCATCATCGAAAATCACTAGTCCCTTCAGTCCTTCTTTTTAAAGTTGGTTTTGAGTCCATGAAGTTCCTGGAGTTGTTGCTTATCCATGAAGTTGTGTATCTTTACTTCATATCTGAATGTGAGCCTGGCCGGATAAAGAATTCTTGGTGAAGCCTGCAGTTCATTGAGCCTTTTTGCAATATCCCACCATTGTTTTCGGGCTCGGAGTGTTTCATCAGAGAAGTCTGCTGTAAATCTTAGAGATGTTCCTTTGTACGTGATTTCCTTCTTTGATCTTGCTACTTTCAGTATTCTATCCCTATCTATAGTTTTTGTCATTTTTATTAAGATGTGTCTTGGAGTATTCTTGTTGGGGTTTCTTTTTAGCTGGTATCCTACGGGCCTCTTGGATCTTGAGGCAAGCGTTCTTTAGTTCTGGGAACTTTTCAGCAATTATGGCTTTGACAGTTTCTTCTTCATCAGGATTTTCTTCCCGCCCTTCTGGGACCCCCAATGATCCGAGCCTTTCTGGAAAACAATATGGACTTTCCTCCAAAGACTAGAAATTGAACTCCCATTTGACCCAGCCATACCACTCCTGGGAATTTACTCTGGGAAACCAAAAATACGCAGCAGAAACACCATCCCTACTTTTATGTTCATAGCAGCATTATTCACAATAGCCAGAATCTGGAAGCAACCCGAGTGCCCGAAAATCGATGACTGGATAAAGAAGCTCTTGGTACATCTACACAATGGAATACTATGCAGCTGTTAGGAAAAATGAAGTTATAAAATTTGCCTATAAATGGATGGACATGGAGAAGATTATGTTGAGAGTGAAATTAGCCATAAGGAGAGAGACAGATACAGAATGACTGCATTTATTTGCATGGCATAAATATATATGTACATATTATGATACCAATATCCAAGGTCAAGTGAAACATATATCAGGAGGTCTTGTCAAGGGTGGAAATTATCCCAAACGTGTGGGAGTCAGAGGTTAGGTAAGACAGAAAATGGAACAGGGTGCTAATAATTGTCGAGGGTACTAGTGCCAACCTGGAACTGAGCATTAAATAGAGGCAGGGGGATACACATGACAATCTTTTAATGTATGTTCTGTAATCCATAGTCTGGAGGGAAAGGAAAAGAGAAAGAGAGAGAAAGGGAAAGAAATAAAGAACCTGCCATGGAGGTGGGCTGGGGAAGGGGAGGGAACCGGGGATGTTGGTGGTGGGAGATGGGCACTGGTGGAGGGACGGGTGCTGGAACACTGTATGACCAAAACCCAACATGAACTTTGTAATTGTATATCTTTTTTATTTGTATATCTCACGGTGGTATAATAAAATACTTAAAAAAAAAAGAAAATCACTAATTCTTTCTTCAGTAGCTGTTACTCTGCTTTGGAGGCCTTCCACTGTGTTTTTCAGTTCACTTATCTCTTTTTTTAAATATCTGTCATTTCTGCTTGTACTTTGGTCTGAAATTTACTCAATTCTGCTCTCATGTCCTCCTGTATTTTATTGACTTTGTTATCCATTATTTCTTTTGAGTTCCTTATGCGTCTTTAACAGTTCCTTCCGAAATTCCTTTCAGAGAGGTTCTATAGCTCATCGTTATTGCTTGACTCACCTGTATTAGTGACTTCAATCGTAGAGCTTGAAGGAATTCTGTGTTGCTTTACCATAATGACTATTGGGGGTTGAAAATGTGTGTTCTGGGTGACTAGTCAATAGAGTTAGTAGGTGCCTGAATTACTTTGCAGTTAGGGATGTATAGCAAAGAATGTACCGTATTTCAGGTAGATAGATATTACTTTACACGCACGCACTAGCTTCCGAGTGGTTTTGAATTTTGGGGTGTCGGTGGGTGGTTCCAGAATCAGGGGGTCGGGGAGGAGGTAGTCCAGTGGAAGATCCAAAGAAGCTGGGTATGGCTTGGTCCCCTTTTCAAAGTTCCAGCCCTTTATCCTGGAACTGAGTGCCTCTGGGACTGCCCGCCAGGGAATGCACCTGGTGGGGAGAGAGGGGAGCTGCTGGGTGTCGGGGCGGATGGCATCAGGCGGAAGCATAAAACCCATTTTTTAATTGTTTTTGGTGTTAGCTACTGTGATTTACGATACACACGTACAATATTCCACCATCACACACTCCACCAGAGTGCCTTCCCTCGCAACCTATCCCTGCCCCCATGTCCCCACCATGGTAAGCTCAACCAGTTATTAGCTTCTGTTTCCTTTGGCCATTGGTTATTCCCTTCCTATGTTTCTTTATAGCCCACATGAGAGAGATCATTCTGTCAGTCTCTCTTCCTCTGACTCACTTCACTCAATGTGATAGATGAATCACTCAGACAGATGAATCCCATGTAGCAGTAGAATGCATGATTTTGTCTTTTGTTATAACTGTAAACTCATTATTTTTAAATTATATATTAGATATCAGAACTTTAATAGGAATTTCCCCAAACCTACTCAATTGAATATAAATTTTTCAAAACAGGGAATTATTAGAAAAACTGTACATAGGGTGACTTTTGGAGGAAAATATTACAACCTTATATTTGAAGGGTGATTAAGAACTACTAAGTTGGGACCAGAGGTATAGAACAGCAGATAAGGCGCTTTAAACAAATGTTTTTAGTTGCTTTGCTTTCAATTGACCCAGTTTCTATCCCCAGTACCATATATGGTACCCTGATCCCTGCCAGGAGCGATCCCTTGGTTATGCCAAGTGTGACCTAACCCAACCTCCCCTACTAAAATAATTACTAAGATTAAGGAGGGGAGAAGGGACCGATGCAGGAGAGGATGCTGTTCATTTCCTTGCCATGTAATGAGCATGTAAGCATGACCTAGGGTCACAGGAAGCACCTGATGTTTGAGAACATGAAAAAGTCCAATGTGCCTATTGATGCATGTAGGATTTGATGAAATTCTAGACAAAACTTTGAGATATTTCAAAGCTCACAAATTATTTTAAAATTCTTTCTGGATAAGAAATGTTACACATTTTACAGCTATACATAATTGTGCTCCTTTTTGGATGACTGGAAGTGTATTATCAAGGATGCTGCTTAGAATTTTAAAGTAGTATGGACTAGAGTTTTTTTTTTTTGCTTTTTTGGGTCACACCCGGCAATGCTCATGGGTTTCTCCTGGCTCTGCACTCAGGAATTACTCCTGGTGGTGCTCAGGGGACCATATGGGATGCCAGGGATCGAACCCAGGCTGGCATGGGCCAGCCACGTGCAAGGCAAACGCCCTACCCGCTGGACTATCACTCCCAGCCCCAACATTACTCCAAGAGTTTGCTCTCATGAGCTGGGGAGAGACCATTCTGGCCGGACTCGGATGGAGTTTTGGGCCCTGCTCTTTCCTCCGCCTACATGCCAGTTGCCCCGGAAGAGAGAGACCCACCCATGCCAGACTCAGCTAATTTGCTACCCCGGAAGAGATTCAGACCCATCCACTTCAGACCCACAGCTGCTCTGCTCGGCCAGCCCCATGTGGAAGCAACCCATGGAGCTGACCTCCCTGTAAGGGGCTCAGCCATCCCCTGGCCGAGTCCAACTTTGCTCCAAGGGTTTGCTCTCATGAGCAGGGGAGAGACCATGCTGTCCAGACTCGGAGTGGAGTTTTGGGCCCTGCCCTTTCCTCCGCCTCCATGCCAGTTGCCCCAGAAGAGAGAGACCCACCCACGCCAGACCCACATGTCCCTTGGCGCACAGCCACTTTTGCGGCGCATGGTATTTTTATAGGATACTGAATTTTGAATAAGGTTCTTCCCAATTTCTTTCACATTTATACATAGTAAACAGTTATAAACATGTTTTAACTGATACCAGCAAGCCTGGCAAGAAGCCAGAGCAAACCACACATCATACAGTTAGTCATTCTCAACATCCAGACTCCATAGTTCCTCAGAGCTCCATCCAAGAGAAAACCTGATCTTCCCCCTTTAAGTTTCATCAGTAAATGCTCGGGTTGAGAGTCTTCTACTGAGACTATACCACCTACACGGTAAAGCCTGGCAAGCTACCGTGTTTTATTTACTTTTTATGCCAAAGACTAGTAACTATTATGGACCTCAGTTCCATAAACTGAAGAATGGTTTTCGGGCTCCTCCTGTCCCTGTAGCAAGTAGATGCCCTTGGGTTGCACTTGCTTGTGACAGGACTAATGGAGATGTTACTAGTGCCCACTAGAGCAAATCGATGAACAATGGGAAGACAGTGATACAGTGATGGTCTAGAGTGATGTCATATCATACTAAAATATTTCCATACTCCAGTCTTTCATTTATTGACTTAAATTTATCTGTGTATATGTCAACAATCCCTAAAGATAAATTATCTTTCTCCCTAAACTCTTACAAAGTACTAATAGTACTATATATATATATATATATATATATATATGTATATATGAATCAACAACAACTTCCCTTACGTAAAAGAAACTAAATTAACAAACTTCCATTACTCTTAAGTACTTTATCTTATATGTATTGAAGTAGCATGGTTTACTATAGTGATAATACTTAAGTTTTGGCATACAAAATGACTGCACTACAGGTAAAGTACCAAAACTCCTCCAGTGTTCTTAGGTCCCTTCTAATTGGACCTGTTATCCTTCCACCACACCCCCACCTAGTGTCTTTAAAACAAACCTCTTAAAATGTAATATTTAAAAAAAATAAGAAATGTTAAAATGTAACAATCATCTTACCATACGCATCATATTTTTTTTTGCTTTTTTTTTGGGTCACACCCAGCAATGCTCAGGGGTTACTCCTGGCTCTGCACTCAGGAATTACTCCTGGCAGTGCTCGGCATTGGGATGCCACCATATGGGATGCCAGGGATCGAACCCGGGCCGGCACAGACCGGCCACATGCAAGGCAAACGCCCTACCCGCTGGGCTATCGCTCCGGCCCCGCATCATATTTTAGTTGAAGATTTTTAACAGCTTCTTCCTCAGTAGGTTTATACTCGAGGAAACATGTGTAAACTCCACTCAAAGTCTCCTTAAAGTTCTGGAATATAAGACTTCCTGTATTTGTTACTTGTACAGTGCTGTTTTCTAATAAAGGAATAATAAACATCATTAGTTGCTTCAATAACATGAGACTGAGCCAAACTATAGAGTACTTTTTAAACATTGAAACCATCAGAATTTACCACCCAAATCACTAAAATTAATTTCCACATGCTTGAGAGTAGGTGCAAGGATAACAGTCATAGTGTCAGACTATCATTAAACAGAGTTCATATGTCATTTGTCACTTGTCTTCCCATTGTTCATCGATTTGCTCAAGCTGGCACCAGTAACATCTCCATATGTCCTGTTGCATGCTAGTGTACCCCAAAGGGCATCTGCTATCTCCAGGAACAAGAAGAGCCTCAAATCATTCCTTCAGGTCATGGGAATGAGGTCTATAATTGTTACTGGTTTTTGGCATGTCAAATACAACAGGGTAGCTTGCAGGCTCTTCCGTGTGAGTGGTATACTCTCAGTAGTAGGCTCTAATCTTGTGCATTTGCTGATGAACCCCTTTGCAGCCATGCACAAGAGGAGAGATTGGCTTTTCTCTTGGGTGGAGGTCTGACGAGCTGTGCAGTCCGGATGTTGAAAATGACTGCCCCCATGGTGTGGGGTTTCCTCTGGCTTCTTGTGAGGCTCTATCGGGATGGCTGGCCAGGGATAGAACCCACCTTACCTTCCTGGTGCCTCATGATTAGCTGAGCACAGGGATATATACATATATATATATATATATATATATATAAGAGAGAGATATCTGTGTATATATATATATATCTGCTCTTTGCATTGAACTGGTTATTTATATATGTATAGGCACACACACATACATTTCTACAATCATATATGATTGATACATGTACATATTTTAATTAGATATGTATTTTATCTTTATTTCTATTATGTTTCTATAATTTGGTTTGGGTGTCAATCCCAGTTGTGCTTTGGGATCATCCCTGGCTGTGCTCATCAGACCATATATGTTGCCAAGGTCAAGCCTGGGTCAGTTGCATACAAGGCAAATGCCTTCAGTACTATACTCTCTCTAAGGTAATACATACATATTTTGTGATAAATTATGTCCTCAGTAAGCTTATAAAGTTCATATGAAATGATGAAACAGTCTACCGCAACAAAGACTAACCCAATAATCACATTAACAACTAAGGATTTCTTGCCACTACACAATCTAAGACAAAGTTTGAATATAACCTTAAGTGTTACAGAAGAGAATAGTCACAGATAACAGATAAGCTGTGAAAAGTTAGAAATATATAAAATGTCCTTCTATACCTTTGTATTTTTGTATACGCTTCATCAAGTATCACACTGGGAGAAACTATGTTTTGTTTTGGGGAAAAGGTCAGACTTAGAGGAATTAAAAACAAAAAATATTTCTGCCTTTTTCACAAACTGCATAGTTATAGAATAAGAAATTAGTCTCTCAGAAGTCCAGTTTCTTCATTTGTAAAAATTGTTGGGTCTGCTATAGGGGCAGGCTTGGAGGGTGGTAGGGAAGATGGGATATAATGGTGGTGGGAAGTTGCAGTGATGGTGGGATTTGGGTTGAATATTGAATGTCTGTAACAAATTAACATGAACTACTAGGTTAAAAAATTGAGTAGAAGCCTACTAAGTTCAATATTGAGATTTATAGTAAATAGTGAAAGAAGTAACACACGCCCAATGCATGTAACAGTTCAGTAAAAAGTTATGGCTTTATCAACACCATTATGATATATATGTTGTAATAAGCAACATAAAGCAAATCAATTAGTTCCTGAGGGGGAGCAGGCTTGGGAGGTGAGTGGGAAACTAAAGACTTTGTTGGCAGTAAGGGTGGTGGTACTGGTGTTGGAATATTGAATACCTGAAACAACTGTATTATGAGCAACTTTGTAAATCATGGTATTTAAATAAAGTTAAAAAATGTAAAACAGGAATGTGCTGCATTCTGAAAATTAAAGGGAGAAATGTGTTTGAGAACAATATGTAGTATGAACCATTTTCTGTAAAAACAAGCTATGAGGGAAATGGATATTATATAAGTTCCTTTAAGTATATACATAGACAATTTCTAGGAGAACAAATCCAATAATTTGATTAGATCCTTTGAGGAATATGGCTGACAGTTTGACGGGGATCCTCTGGTATATCCTGATGGTCTACACCCTTCAATTCTATGATCATGTGGTACTACTATAATTAAAAAATTCTTTAGACCTGAGCTTTAATATACAATCTTCAGATAGTCCTAGACAACCAGCAACTATACCTAGAAGAAAAACAACAGAAATTTTTCTTAATTTAATATTAATCCTACTAGAGTTAATGTTACACAGCTCCAAACATCTTTAAATACTGGAGCAAGAAGATACCATCTACAACACAGGGCAGTTTGGAAATAAGCTTGTATATAATCTGAAATCAATACAGATAAAGGATATATTACTAATCAAAGATAAAACATGGAGTTCATCAATGAGTACTGTTATAGCAATTATTTCAAAGTTTTGGGAAAATTCACATAGATTCTCTCCTCATACCTCAAATAAAATTAAATCCCAGGTGGCTTGGGTTAGGTGTACAGTAACAAATCTTAGCAGAAAAATAAAGTTCTTCTAAACCTTTTGGTGGAAAATTGGCAAAAATAAATGGAAAAAAATGGAAAAATATTTGACCAAGTGAACTTTTCCCCCTATTTCTCCTCAAACAAAAAGTGCAACTAAAACAAAGAGAGGACTGGAAAGATAGCACAAGGTTAAGACACTTATCTTGCATGTGGCCAACCCAGGCTTCAACCCCCACACCATACATGGTCCACCGAGGCCTGCCAGGGGTAATCCTTGAGCATGGAGCCAGGAGTCATTCCTGAGCACTGTTGGGTGTGCCCCCAAGCCACAAAATGGAGTTAAATAAAGAGATGTACTTAAGTGGAAGAGAAACGCACAGTTAATTTGATATTACCGATACAAACTGTGTAAAAGTGAAGATTTTAATTGGTATATAAAAGAAATAACTGTACAGGCATCAAAAGATGTCTTAGAAAACATTTCAGCTTTTTGGCATGAAAAGCCCTGTATATATCCACTAGCTCTCTTTCTTCCATTTCTTCCTTCAGGGCCAATATTTCCTTGGTGAGTTTCAGTCTTGTTGATCTATCCATCGTTGATAGAACAGTGTTGAAGTCTCCAACTATTATTGTGCTACTGTTAATGTCTTCTTTGAGGTCTCTTAGCAGTTGTTTTATGTATTTTGCTGACCCCTCGTTGGGTGCATATATGTTTAGTAGTGTAATTTCTTCCTGGTGTACATACCCCTTAATTAATAAGAAGTGGCCTTCGTTGTCCCTTCTAACCTTTTTCAGCCTGAAGTCTATATTATCTGTTACTAATATGGCCACACCAGCCTTTTGGAGGAGTTGTTTGCATGGAGAATGGTCTTCCAACCTTTGACTCTGAGTCTGTGTTTGTTCTGCTTATTCAGATGCGTTTCTTGTAGACAGCAGAATGTTGGGTTCAATTTTTTAATCCACTTTGTCACTCTGTGTCTCTTAATTGGTGCATTTAGACCATTGACATTGAGAGAGGTTATTGTCATTGGATTTTGTGCCATCTTTCTTTTTGTGTTTGTTGTGCTTATGGGTTTGGTCGCATTACAGTAGACCTTCAGTCCTTCTTTTAAAGTTGGTTTTGAGTCCATGAAGTTCCTGAGTTGTTGCTTATCCATGAAGTTGTGTATCTTTCCTTCATATCTGAATGTGAGTCTGGCCGGGTAAAGAATTATTGGTGAGGCCTGCAGTTCATTGAGCCTTTTCACAATATCCCACCATTGTTTTCGGGCTCGGAGTGTTTCATCAGAGAAGTCTGCTGTAAATCTTAGAGATGTTCCTTTGTATGTGATTTCCTTCTTTGATCTTGCTGCTTTCAGTATTCTATCCCTATCTATAGTTTTTGTCATTTTTATTAAGATGTGTCTTGGAGTATTCTTGTTGGGGTTTCTTTTAGCTGGTATCCTACGGGCCTCTTGGATCTTGAGGCAAGCATTCTTTAGTTCCGGGAACTATTCAGCAATTATGGCTTTGACAGTTTCTTCTTCATCAGGGTTTTCTTCTTGCCCTTCTGGGATCCCAATGATCCGTATGTTGTTTCTTTTGGCTTCATCTCGATTATCTCTTGAAAACATTTCAAACATTCACTAGTAATCAGAAAAATGCAAACTATAATAGCTTTCCTTTTCAGCCATTTCCTTTCAGATTTTAAAAGTTTGATGGTTCAATATTGAATAGTTTTATGTTCAGTTTTGGTGGACATATAAATTGGTACAAGTATTTAAAAAATATTTTGGCAGTATGGACAAACACCTTAAAATGTTATTTGCTCAGTAATTGTTTCCTGAATAATACTAATAAAATATTAACTATTAAATTTTTTGTACATAGTATTTCACCTAAAAATCACTTTTAAAATATTCAACAAAGGCCGGAGTGATAGTCCAGCAGGTGGGGCATTTGCCTTGCATGCGGCCAGCCTGTGCCAGCCCAGGTTTGATCCCCGGCATCCCATATGGTCCCCTAGCAGCCAGGAGTAATTCCTGACTGCAGAAGCAGAAGAAACCCCTGAGCATTGCCGGGTGTGACCCAAAAAAGCAAAACAACAAATAAATTAATTAATTAAAATAAAACAAAATAAAATATTCAACAATAAAAATTTCTAAACTGTCTCATCTAAATATATTGTGCTACCATTTTGCTGAGTATATATGATAAGATATCAGACTCTGGTTCAATTTCCAGCACTGTGTATGGTCTGCCTATATCTACCAGGAATGCTATCTGAGCATAGAGCCAGGAGTAAGCCCTGAGCACTACTGGGTATGGCTCTATAAACAAAACCAAAAATGTTTTAAAAATTAGGAAAGATAAGGTAATATAACAATGACACTGTTTCAGGACTTTGTGAGGGTGATTTTTTTTTCTTTTTTGGGTCACACCCGGCGATGCTCATGGGTTACTCCTGGCTCTGCACTCAGGAATCACTCCTGGTGGTGCTCGGGGACCATATGGGATGCCGGGATCGAACCCGGGCCGGCATGAGCCTACCGCGCAAACACCCTACCCGCTGGACTATCACTCCGGCCCCAGTGTGATGGTGATTTTTAATCACTAAATTACTCTAAAGACAATGTTTTTCTTGCTAAAGAAAATAATGTGAACTACGAAAGATTTAAATGTTAATTTCCCCAATATTGTTTCACATTTTCCCCTAAATTTTATTTAAAATTTAAAATGACTTTATTAAAAACAAAGTTCACTTAATTATATTATTGATTTCCTAATACGAGTGCTAAAAATAGAACAAATGATTACAAAGAAAAATGGGGATCAGATCTGAAAGTTAAGTCCTGGGAGACCAGACACACAGCTGCACAGCTCACCCACGTGGAGCGGCCCTGGAGCCCGGGAGGACGACCCCGGGAGGCTCGGGAGGCCCTTGTGGGGGAGCCCAAAATAACTCCTACGACCCCCACCCCGACAAGTGGGGTGGGAGACTACACCAGCCGACTTGGATCAGGGATAGGACCCCTCCCCGCCTTTGGTCTCCATGTCCCAGCAGGTGTGGCAACGAGGAGCATGCAGCCACATCCAGCAATACCAAACCAGATAAGAAGAAGAAGAAAAAAAAAGTAGACCAGACACAGGTGCGCTGACGCATGGCCGCAAGCAACGCACTTAGATAATAATCAAGCTTAGGACCAGGTCCTTCCCAGGATCTTGCACCTACATACACTGTAATGATCATTGTAGGTGTAACAAACTGGGGTGGCTAATGGGGAATGGGCAATGGTAATGTCAGACCAGAACTCACCATTGAATGTACACATAGAGACTTACATGATAACCCGTAAGTCACTGTCACTGTCTTCCCCCGTTGTTCATCGATTTGCCCGAGCGGGCCCCAGTAACATCTCCATATGTCCTGTCTCATGCTAGTAGAGCCCAAGGGCATCTGCTTGCTCCAGGAACATAAAGAGCCACAATCCATTCCAGAATGAGGTCTATAATTGTTACTGGTATTTGGCATATCAAATACAACACTGGTAGCTTGCCAGGCTCTGCCGTGCAGGTACCATACTCTTGCAGTCATCTCTAAGTCCAGCATTTAATGATGAACCGCGCCACTTGCCACTTGCCGCGCGAGCCGGACTGTGATAGGCTGGTCTGCTGGGTGGAGTTCTGGACGAGAGAGAAGTCCGGATGTGGAAAATGGAGGCCCTCATGGAGTGGGGGGTCGTCTGGCTTGTTGCAAGGCTCTGCTGGGCTGGTGGGCCAGGGCTAGAACCCGCCATCTCTCCTGGGCTCCTTGTGAGCGGCTGGGCACAGGGAGAGAGCAAGTAGCAGGCAGCTCTGCCCCATGTCTGTCTCTAGATACCCGTAAGTATCTAGATGGAGAGCCACAATATGTAAGAGAAGGGAGAGTGAAATACAGAAATAGAGAAAGAGAGAGAGAAAGAAAGAAAAGGTGCCTGCTATAGAGATAGGTTGGGGGTGGGTTGGAGGGAGTGTGGAGACATTAGTTATGGGAATGGGGCACTGGTGGAGGGATGGGTGCTGGAACACTGTATGACAGAGACCCAATTATGAACATCTTTGTAATTGTATATCTCATGGTGGTATAAAAATTTTTTTTTAAAAATGTAAGTTAAGGGCCGGAGCGATAGCCCAGCGGGTAGGGCGCTTGCCTTTTGCGCGACTGGCCTGTGCCGGCCTGGGTTCGATCCCCGGCATCCCATATGGTCCCCCAAGCACAGCCAGGAGTAATTCCTGAGTGCAGAGCCAGGAGTAACCTCTGAGCATTGCCGGGTGTGACCCAAAAAGCAAAAAAAAAAAAAAGTAAGTTAAGTCCTTGGTCCTTCTTACTTTTACTTTCAACTTGATTCTTATTCTTGACTTTCTACTTTAATGGCTCAAAACTCAGGCCTGCTATCTCTCTGAGTTGCAGGTGGTACTTCCTTCTGGCTTCGGGTAATTATTGACTGGTTATGCAAGTTTACAAAGCCTACAAAACAAGTTTATAAAGCCTAATCCCAAATGTGCATAATTACATTTTACAATTCCCCCTGACAGTGATGCCATCCACTATATATTCTAAATTAACTTGCAGTTATTTCACATTTTAATTATTTATTTCTTTGCCTCTTCCGCTTCCTCCACCCCAATCCTCAGTACTATTTTTTTCCACAGCAATACTTTTCATTTGGTCTTTCTGCTCATAATTTATGATTATCGATTTATAGTTTATTTTTAGTAGCAATGGAATGTTTTCTAAGACATCAAAAGAGAGATTTAAAATGAAAATGGAATGACAACATTCCAAAGTTAGTGGAATGCAACAAAAATCCAGTCTTAACATGGATTATAGCTACAAATGCCAACATTTATAGAAGAAAATTAACAAAGCCCCAAGTTAGGGAAAAATATGAAATAATGACAATGATAGCAGAAATAAGTGCAATTTAGAAGAGAAAACAGTACTACTACTAATAAAAAAAAAGACTGGCAATGGTAGAGTTCCATTTCTGAAAGTTTTGTTTGTTTGGGGCCACACCCAGCAGCGCTCAGTGTTACTTTTGGCTCTGAACTCAGGGATCCCTCCTGTGGGAAAACGTTAATGACATTCAACTAAAGAACCTGCAAAACTCCTGGAAGTAAAGAATCTATATTTTTTCAGAAAGTACCCAATTTGATAAAGAGAACAAGATTTTTTGAGAGGGATGACTTTATGTAAAATTATAATGAAAAACAGCATATCAAGTTGATAACAGTTAAAATACCTTTTTCTTTTAAAAATGTTTTCTGTTGAAATTTTTCTGAGACTACTGGAAACAGCAAGTGTTGCAGGATCTGGTGTGAACCCTCATTCACAACTGGTGGAAATATTGCCTGGTTCAGCTTCACGGGAAAACAGAGTGGAGATTTCTCAAAAGATGAAGAATGGAACTTTAGTATGATCTAGTGATTCCATTGCTAGCATTTACCCAAAGTACATAAAAATTATGTAGAAAAGATATATCTGTGCACTTATATTCATTGCAGTACTGAATACAGTAACCAGGATATGGAAATAACCAGTATGTCCAAGAACAAATGAACAGACCAGGAAGTTAGGGTGTATATACGCAGTGGAATGCGATGTAGCTATAAGAAAACAAGAAATTCCCCAAGCTGGGGAAGGCAGGTCTCTCGGGGAGCAAAGGCTCCAGTTTTCAGCCTCCCACCAGAGCAAATAGTGCAGCAGGGAGGGTGTTTGCCTTGTATGTGGTGGACCAGGTTTCGATCCTCAGCATCCCAATGGTTCCTTGAGCAGTGCCAGGAGTAATTCCTAGTGCAGAGCCAGGAATAACCCTGAACATCACCAGGTAAGCCAAAATATGAAAAAGAATAAAAAAAGAAAAAGAAAAGAAATCTTGCTTTTTTTCTGCAGTTTGGTTGGAACTGGATGGTACCGTGTTAAGTGGAATAAGGCCAAGGAACGATAAATACTGCATGCTCGCTCATCGGAGGCATGCTTAGAGCCAGAACAAGGGAGCAGACAGTGTCAGATGATGGAAAACATTGTTCTTTGATTATTAAATTGGTGTCAGCAAGCAGGGGGGTAAGGTCTGTGGACGACAGTTAACACAGGGGCAGCAGTGGAGGGTCTTGGTTCTTGGTGCTGGTGGGTTGCAGTAACTTCTTACATCACAACCATATGTATTAAGATGCCTTGTTATCTTTTTACTAAAAAATTTTAATGGCACAAGTTATTTTGTTGTTTAAGACACTGATTTTCGCAAAAGGCTCAGCCAGCGCCTTGTCGTGTCCTACATAGTTCCTAGGGCCTGCTCATTGGGTGGATGGGGCCTCCACCCAATCCCCAGTCTCTGGGCTCAGTGGGTGTGACCCTGAGCTCCAGCCACCACAGCCAATCACCGGAAGATAGACACTCCAGATACACCGCCTCATGTTAATCTTAGACTCAATGTATTTTAGCACCAGGTCCTTTTTAGGATCTTTCTCATTTGTACACTTCAAAGATCATTCTCTTTGCATCAATCTGGAGAGGTTATGGAGAATGAGGAATTATGATGTTATACTAGAACTCACTATTAAATAATCAGATTTAGACATCATACATTATTTGTATCCGTAGGACAAGCCACAAAGTGTAATAGAAGAGAGATTGAGAAATACAGGGACATAGACAAAGAGAGAGGTAAAATATGCCTGCAATAGGGGCAGGCAGGGTTTGGGTGGGTGTGTTTGGGAATTGGGTGGTGGGAATTGGCACTGGTGGAGGGATGGGTTCCAGAACACTGTATTGTAGAGATCCAATTATGAACATCCTTGTAATTCTATATTTCACATGGTATAATAAAAATTTTAAAAAATAAAAGAGAGACAGAGAAAGAAAGACACAGAGAGAGAGAAAGGGAGGGAAGGAAAAATGCCTGCTATAGAGCTGGGAGAGGGGGGAATGTGGGGACATTGGTGGTGGGAATGGGGCACTGGTGAAGGGATGGGTGCTGGAACAATGTATGACTGAGACCCAATTATGAACATCTTTGTAATTGTATATCTTATTGTGGTATAATAAAAAATTATTAAAAAGACACTGATTTTCAAAGCTGTTCATAAAGAACTGTTTCAGGCAAACAATGTTGCAACAATGTTGCAACACAGTCACACCACCAGTGACCCCAGCGTCCCTGCCATCCCCCAGCCTGTCCCCTTGGCAGGTATATAACAAATAAATTTCATATTGCTTGCTCCAACAAAGCTTAAAGAAATGGCAAATGCAACTATCAGAAAAATCAACAAAAGTTAATTTGTAATGATTGCACTATGATTTTAACCTGCGTGAATAGGAAAATTCAAATCACTTAATGTAATATGGAATATGCTTTTTCTTGTTTACATAACTGAGTTGCCAACTTTGGCATCTAAAACGTATTGCATTACATTTTATTTTGCACTTGAACCTTATTGATGTAGTCCCCATGTCTTTCCTGTCATAAATGAGGCTTCTGCTTACCCCCACACACACCCTCAGGCAGGCATATGGCAAATTTATTTCATATTTTTTGGTCCAAGAAAATTTAAAAGAATAGCAAATAGAGCTATTAAAAATCAATAAAAGTGCATTTGTAATGATTAATGGAGATATGTTAAAAACATATCAAAAAAGGTTAAAAACGTTTCTTAACCTAGTAGAGGATAACCATATGCAACATTAGTGAGTATTCTATTCTGTACCTTATGCTATAGGGTGTCCTTCTCTTGTCCTTTAAAGAATCACTTTTATTTATTTATATTTTTTGTGTGTGGCTTAACCATTTAAAAAAAATTTTTTATTATACCACTGTGAGAAAATTTAAAAAAAATTTAATTTCTAAAAAAGTTTTTAAAAAAATTTTTATTATACCACTGTGAGATATATTTGGGTTTGGTCACACAGTGTTCCAGCACCCGTCCCTCCACCAGTGCCCATTTCCCACCACCAAAGTCGCACGATTCCCCCAGCCTGTGTCTATGGCAGGCAATTTTCATTTCTCACTCTCTCTGTCTTTCTGTCTCTTTATCTCTTTTCCTTCTTTTACACACTGTGGTTTGCAATACAGATAGAGGTTATCATGTATCTCCTTTACTCAATGCTCAGTTTTAAGCTGGTTACAATAATTATTAGTACACTGTTCCTATATCTGTATTGCCTAACCTCTGATTCCTACGCATCTGCAGTAGGTTTTACCTTCTGACAAGACCTCCTGATCCATGTTTTGTCTGGCCTTGGATATTGGTTTCATGGTAGTTTTTTATATCCCACAAATAAATGCAGTTATTCTATATCTGTCCTTTTCCCTCTGGCTAATTTCACTCAGCATGATCCTCTCCATGTCCATCCATTTATAGGCAAATTTCATTAAAGAAATAGTGTCATTAAAGAAACTGTGGGAGAATTTACTGGTGTTGATTACATCTTTGGAGAAATTGTTTTCATTCATTGAGCTTGGTGGGATCTCTGTGTGTCTTCCCCATTGGTTTTTCAGTGTTCTTGAGTGCGGGGGTAAGTCTTTGTAGTTAATCCCTCTGGGAAGGTGGTGTGGGATTAGCAAATGTTTGTTCTGTTTCCTCAGCCTGTCTTCACAGAATGACAGAAGAATAACTTCGTCTTTCCTAACAACTGTGTAGTATTCCATTGTATAGATGTACCACAGTTTAAAGAAGCACTTTTAAAGCTTCTTGCAAAACTGGTTTCAAGGCTATGAATTCCCTGAGCTATTGCTTATCCATAAAGCTCTATGTAGTTCCTTTAGATCTGAATGATAATCTAGCGGATGTGTACTCTTGGTGAGGTGTTCAACTCAGGGAGTTTATGTACTATATCTTCCAAATTCTTCTGGTTTGTGGAATCTTGACTTGACAGATCTGCTGTATAGCATATGGTTTTTCCATTGTATGTAAATTCCTTTTTTGATCTTGCTGCATTCAATAGTTTTTTTTTTTAAATAAAAATATACTTTATGTTCTTCAGTGGTATATATAGATAGGTACAACATGCATATTAATTTGTCAACATTGGTCCCCCATGGAACTGGCTTTATTTTATGTTCTTGTACATATTTTCCTTTTTATTCAATATTGTTTCTATCTTTTTATTTTGAGTATGATGTGCCTTGGAGGTTTCTAATTGGGTCTATTTTCACTGGAACCATTTAGGCCTCTTGGATCTCAGTGCTTGTAATCCTCAGCTCTGGGAAGTCTTTGTCTCTGATTTTGGTAATTTCTGTTTCTTTGTCATTTGCCTTCCCGTTCTGCAGGTGCTCCAACAATCCTTATGCTGTTCCTCCTAACTCAGACCACAGTTCTCTAGTATGTTGTTCATTTCTTTCAGACTATATTCCTCCTTTGCTGTTTCCTATCAATTTACTCCTTCTCATCATGGAACTCCTCAAAAATCTCTTGTTCATCTTGTTTCTGCTGTTCAGAGCTTCTGTGATATCACATGCCATGTTTGTAGTTTCTGACTGTAATAGCTTTTGTCATTTTGACTCCCATACTTTCTTGTGCTTTGCTGACCATCTGTACTTACATTGAACATCTTTTTTTTCTTTTTTTGGGTCGCACCCGACAATGCTCAGGGGTTACTCCTGGCTCTGCACTCAAGAATTACTCCTGGCAGTGCTCAGTGGGACCATATGGGATGACAGGGATTGAACCTGGGTGGGCGCGTGCAAGGCAAACACCCTACCCGCTGTGCTAACGCTCTGGGCCCTGTTGAACATCTTTATTATAGTGTCATTAAAGAAACTGTGGGAGAATTTACTGGTGTTGATTACATCTTTGGAGGTATTGTTTTCATTCATTGAGCTTGGTGGATCTCTGTGTGTTTTTCCCATTGGTTTTTCAGTGTTCTTGTGTGCTGGGGGTAAGTCTTTGTAGTTAATCCCTCTGGGAAGGTGGTGTGGGATTAGCAAATGCTTGTTCTGTTTCCTCAGCCTGTCTTCACAGAATGACAGAAGGATAACTGTGCTTTATTGTAATTTTTTGAGTAGATTATTTCTTGGTAATAAAGGTTAAATTTTAATCTTTTATAAATTGCTTTAATGTTTTATTAAGGCACAGTGATTTACAGAGTTATTGACGGTTGAGTTTCAGGGATACAGTTTAGGAAGTTGGTGCTGTTGGTCCCAGCACCAACTTCCCCAACTGTGTGCCCAGGTTCCTCCAAACCCATAACCTGCCTCCTTGACAGGCACGTTCTAAAGCTTGATTACAGTTAAAAAAAAAGCTTAGTTGTCTATACCACTCATCTATGCTACTGATATACCCTCTCATTACTTCCTGTCCTTCTATTCTCCCACTTGTTTTCCATCGCTTTCCCTCTCCTTCTTATATTCTAAGGTAATTAAGTTAGTTTTCCTCTTATATCTTGTGTTCCCTCACACATTTATTCTATAAACCACAAATAAGTGAGGGCATCCTGCATTTAGCTTTCTTCATCTGACTTACTTTAACATGATATTCTCTGGAAACTATCATGCTGGAGTGAAATTAGTCAGAAGGAAAAGGACAGATATAGAATGACTGCATTCATTAATATGACATAAATAGATACCAGTGTTTTACTAAATGTGGGAAATGGTAATGGCAGATTAAAACTCACCATTGAATATACACAAAGAGACTTAAGTGATAAACTCTAAATACCTGCAGGGCTAGCCACAATGTGTAAAATAAGAGGGAGAGAGATGCAGAGACAGAGAGAGAGAGAGACAGAGAGAGAAAGAGAGGAAACTGGAGTAACTGTATTAAGGCAGCATGGGGTGGGCGGGAGGGGGTGGGGTACATTGGTGGTGGAAGTGGGGCACTGGTGGAGGGATGGGTGCTGGTATACTGTATTACCAAGAACCAATTATGAACACCTTTGTAATTGTATGTTTCACTGTGATAATAAAAATTAAAAAACATGATATTCTCCTGTTGCATCCAAATTGCAGTGAATTACATGACTTTATCATTCCTTTAGACTGAATAGTATTTCATTGTGAATATATACCACATCTTCATAATCCACTCACCTGTTGTTGGACTCCTAGGTTGTTCTGTACCTTAGCTATCATATTCAGTGCTGCAAATGAATAATGAATAATGGTGTGCAAATGTCCTTTGGAATGAATGTTTTTGTGTCCTGAGGCAGATAACCAGAAGTAGAATTGCTGGGTTGTGTGGAAGCTCAATTCTTGCTTTACTGAGAACACTCCGCACTGTTTTCCCTAAGGATTGAGCCAGACAACATTACCACCAGCAGTAGATCAGAGCTCCTTTTCAACACTTCCCCATCAATACAGATTCGATATGTTTCTATATGTGTTTTCGATATGTGTTATTCTCACTACAATAATTTTTTAAAGGGGAAATCAGAGGCATAGTACAGGGGTTTAGGCACTTGTCTTACCTGGGACCAACTCATGTTTGATCCCCAGCACCACATATGATATCCCAGTCACTTCCAGGAGTAATCTTCAGGGAGGATCTTTTTTTATCCCTGGGCCAGGAATAAAAAAGATCTGAGCATCACTGGTGAGGAGAGATAGATGGAAAAAAGGAGAGAAAACAAGAGAGAGGGGGTTCCAAATACTTGAACTCGACTTGCATAAAATATCTTTTCTGATAAGTAGATAATATAAACATGTATATAAAATGCAACTGTGATCTTAAGTCTGGTAAGCTGTAGATAATGTGATTGAAATCTCAGTGAAATGACTTCATCGCTTGTTCTCTTTTGGAACTGAAAATAGAAAATGTCAAAGTCAGAAATTTATTTTAGGGGCCAGAGAGATAGTACAGTGGGTAGGGCATTTGCCTCGCACACAGCCTACCTGGGTTCGATTCCCTGGCATCTATATAGTCCCCCAAGCACCGCCAGGAATAATTCCAGAGTGCAGAGCCAGGAGTAATCCTTGAGCAATGCTAGGTGTGACCCAAAAAAAAAATAAGAAAGAAAAGAAATTTATTTTATTTTAAATACCAAAAGTGTATTATAGTACTGAGGTGATAAGATTTATAAAAGTATGTGGTTTGAAATAGATGAGGATAGTAGATATTATATCACTTGATCACTTGAATCCTGTTATTCATCGATTTGCTCGAAGGGCGCCAGTAACATTTCCATTGGACCCTATCACGTGCCAATGTAGCCCAATGGCATCTGCTTGCTTCAGGAATACAAAGAGCATCAAACCATTCCTTCAGGGTCTTGACAAGGAAGTCTGACCATCTTGTAGGTGGGCGGCCACGTGATCTTTTGACATCCCGTGGGATCCAGTCGGTAACGGCTCTAGTCCAGCGGTTGTCTCCAAATGGCATTACATGTCCAGCCCATCTGATTTTCGATGCCTTGGCAAACGAGACAGCATCCCTGATTCTGGAATAGCGATGGAGGTCGGAACTCTGGATTCCTTCTCTCACTTGAGTGAGGCGTGATATTCCAAGCATAGCTCTTTCGATTCCTCTCTGGGAGACCCAAATAGCATTCTCATCCTGCTTTCGTAGGGCCCAGGTCTCTGAGGCATATGTTAACGCAGGGAGAATGGTGGAGTCAAAGAGATATGCCCGGAGCCTCTCTCTCTCTCTCTCTCCTTCTTCTCTCTCTCTCTCTATATATATATATATGAGAGAGAGTCAAATATATATATATATATATATATATATATATATATATATATATATATATATATATATATATATATATATATATATATATTTGGCTTTTTGGGTCACACCCGGCGATGCTCAGGGGTTACTCCTGGCTCTGCACTCAGGAATTACTCCTGGCAGTGCTCGGGGACCATATGGGTGCCGGGATCGAACTCTGGCTGGCACAGGCCGGTCCACGTGCAAGGCAAACACCCTATTCGCTGGACTATCACTCTGGCCCCGATATTATATTATTAATGCTTGATTTTTAACGTTTTTCATGGGGAAAATTAGGTGACCACCATATAAAACTGTTAGGCTTACTCTTAGAAGACCGTATTGTCCCTTGAACATGTATCTCTCTATGTGACTTGCTTGTTCACTCTTTCAAGCTTGTGTTTTCTCTTGAACACATATTTCTTTCCTTCTCCCTCACTCACATATTTCTAAGTTAGTTTTATTCAATAAAAACTATTTTGCTTTATTAAAGATTATATGTGACTACAAGAGTATCCCTCCCGCACAGCAGAGCCTGGGAAGCTACCCGTGTTGTATTTGATATGCCAGATACCAGTAAAATTATAGACCTCATTCCCATGACTTGATGGAATGGTTTGAGGCTCTTTTGTTCCTAGAGTGAGCAGATGCCCTTGGGCTACACTAGCATGTGACAGGATATATGGAGATGTTACTGGTGCCCACTCGAGCAAATCGATGATCAACGAGAAGACAAGTGATACAAGTGAAAGAAAATAATTTTAAAACAATGCTAGCTATGTTGAAGCTTTAATTAATTAGTTAATTTTTATGTGGGGACCACATCTGTCAGTGACCAGTGCTTTGACTCTGTGCTTAGGGCTCACTCCTGCCAGGGATCAAGGGACCATGTGTGGTGCTGGGGAATAGAACTGGGATCAGTTATAGGCAATGCATGCACCTTAACCTTGCATTAGCTCCCCAGTTCTTGTTTCATCAATTGTATTATTTATCATTTTTGTTTTGCAATACACCCTGCATTGTTCAAGAGCTGATCTCTGCACAGTCCTCAGGAAACTATGTGGAAGTGGGATAAAACGCAGGGATCCCATTTGAGTTATCAAAGGGACTTTGTTCCAAAATTATCTAAAACTCATATAGAGAGCTCATAATTGAAAGAGAAAAATGTGTGATGGATCTTTAAGCTTGGAAGACTGGAGCTCCAAAGGAAGAGGAATGCTAAAGACAAGAAAGCGCTCCTTCTCTTAATTTCCAGATATGTAAATGACTGTATAAAATAATCCAAGTTTCACTTCAGGTTTTTTTTGTCAATATTTTACTACATACCCATTAGATATACAATTACAAGATGTTCGTGTTTGAGTTTTGGTTCTACAGTGTTCCAACACCCATCCCTCCACCTGTACCCATTTCCCACCACCAATGTGCCCACTTCCCTCCCCTCCCCCAGCCTGCCTCCATGGCAGGTTCTTTATCCTCCCTCTCTCTCTCTCTCTCTCTCTCTCTCTCTTCCTCTCTCTACTCTCTCCTTTTTGCTTCCCTTTCTTACACATTGTGGATTCTAATACATTTAGAGGTTATCATGTGTATCTTTTGCCAACATTCAATGCTCAGTTCTCGGATGGTATCATCATTTTCAATGATTATCAGCACTCTGTTCCCTTCTCTGTCTTACCTAGCCTCTGACTCTAACACGTTTGTAGTATACCAGGTTTTGAGATATGGCACAGGTGCCCACATGCCATGGGGATCAGACTGTGTTCATCTGTGGAGTCCAGACCAGAGGATAACTGTGGTTGTGTTACACAAGGTTTTCTGACTTCTTGGAGCCTGGTGGAGGACAGGTCAAGGAGCAAAAACCACCCCAAGACGCCCCATCAGTCTAGCACAGAGCAGGCAGGCAGAGTCTCCACCCTGCGCCTGAATACCTGGTGTCTGGCTGAGAGACCCAGCAGCAGTTCTGGGTGGGGCCACCAGGCCTTTGTGGAGGGAGCCAAGGTGGCGGGAAGTGGCCCCAGTCCAGGCTCCCTAAAAACTTGGTTGGCATACTCACCGAGTCCTGCATGCCTGGGCTTGAATTCGGCTTCTCTCTTGGGTAAGACTGTGTCCAGCTGTGGAGTCCAGACCAGAGGATGACTGTGGTTGTGTTGTGCGAGGTTTTCTGACTTCTTATGTTCTTGAATTTACTTACTGAGTTTCTAGAACATGATTGGTTCCACTAGTTTTATGTACCTTGCGGCTGCTTGAGGTCAGCGACTCAGGGAGAGCCAAATGGCAGCTCTCCCCTGTGTGTCTGAGTGTCTGCATGATGTCCAATAGCCCTGAGGCAGTTTTTTAGGCAGGGCCAACAGGCCTCCCGGACAGACGGAGAGGGGAATGGGGACCCCAGCTCCATCTCCACGAATGCCCGGTGACTTCCACATCCAAGAACCACCTACCTGGGCTTGAACTCAACTGCTCTAGAGCTGGGTTTGAGACCAGCATCTCTCTTGGGTGGGCTCTGATGAGCTGTGGAGTCCAGACCATGAAAATCACAGCTATTATGGTGAGCAAGTCTCATCCCGCTGCTTCCAAGGCCCTACGGAGGCGATGGGCCAGGACCAAAACCCATCCCCCCCTCCTGGGAGCCTCATGGTCAGCTGAGCTAGGGGAGAGCTGGATGGCTGCTCTCCCCGTGTGTCTGAGTCTCTGCATGATGGCCTATAGCCTCACTTCAGTTACTTAAGCAAGTTAAGCAATGATAACTAAAGGCAGGAGTCTATAGGTTTTGCCTTTTTTTGTCTCAGAAAAAGAATTTGAATGTAGAAATAGAGTAAACCAGAAAAAGAATTTTAAAATAATCTTTTTGAGTTTTTGAGGGGTAGACAGATTTACAGAAGGTAAGGCATTGTTTTGCACACTTCTGACCTGGATTTGATACCCAGTACCCCTAACCCCACAAGGAGTGACCCTTGAGCACATAACCAGGTATAAGTCCTGAGCACATTCAGGTGTGGCCTCATCACTGACCCATGGTGGTACTCAGGAGATGCTCAGGTACTCAGGGGACTTACATGTGACTTGGGGGATTGAATTTGGGTCAGCCACACACACAACAAGCAACATACCTCCTGCACTATCTCTCTAGTCCCACAGGAATGGTTTGAATACACCTAGATACTTTAGATAAATTTTAAATGTTCATTTTCACAGACCATAATAAGATATATAACATTGAGATATTTCCCTTAATAAATGTGTGAAAATCTTTGTCAGAGCCATTGCCAGTCTCGTCTCAGTCATAAGCATAGAGTGTGATGTGGAACTGAGGGACAGCAGGGTACACTTCTGCTCATGGTAGTTGTGAGCCATATGTTTCACTCCTCTGAAGAGACCCTTTGACCCTCCTGCAATTAGAAAGAACAATGATTGATTAATTGTGAGCAAGCAACAGCTTTGGAACAAGTTTTTAAAGCCTTAGAACAAGTTTTTTTTTTTTTTTTTTTTGCTTTTTGGGTCACACCCCGCAATGCTCAGGGGTTTCTCCTGGCTCTGCACTCAGGAATCACTCCTGGCGGTGCTTGGGGGACCATATGGGATGCCGGAGATCGAACCCAGGCCGGCACAGGCCGGCCGCGGCATAAGGCAAACGCCCTACCCGCTGGGCTATCGCTCCGGCCCCAGAACAAGTTTTTAAAGAAGCATTGAAGAAGCTTCTTTAAGGAACAAGACCTATTTATAGGGTTACTAGCAAAGCTGGTGGGTCTCTCCAGGGAGACTTGTGTGAAGCAGAGAGGAGAGAGATGGTCACATTCTCTTGATCCATGTCTGCCACCCTGGGACTGGCTGGCAAGGCTAGGAGTGATA
Source organism: Cryptotis parvus (assembly GCA_021461705.1). Taxonomy (NCBI): domain Eukaryota; kingdom Metazoa; phylum Chordata; class Mammalia; order Eulipotyphla; family Soricidae; genus Cryptotis; species Cryptotis parvus. Next base: position 17,653 of record JAJIBD010000698.1, on the reverse strand, counting down.
GTCTGCAATGAGCCTTTGCACAGCACAGACCTCGAGTCCCACCAGCCCCACTGGGTAGCCATCAAGCCACATCAGACATCTTCTTGTTCTGTTCAGCACAGGAGTTGATCCCTATTGCCTGATTTCTCAGGGAGCCATGGACTTAGGCTAGAGTGAGGAATTGCTCTTTGCAGGAAGGGAAAGTCATTCAGTCCTAGGCCTTACTCAGGCATGTTGGGCTCCTTGTCTTTCTCACACAAAAGAATTTCAGGAGAAAACAAGCAGTGAAATAAAACAGATTTTATTTATTTATTTATTTATTTTTGGCTTTTTGGGTCACTCCCGGCAATGCTCAGGGTTTCTCCTGGCTCTGCACTCAGGAATTACTCCTGGCGGTGCTCGGGGACCATATGGGATGCCGGGAACGAACCTGGGCCGGCATGGGCCAGCCGCATGCAAGGCAAACGCCCTACCGGCTGAGCTATCGCTCCGGCCAGTAGTTGGAGGCTTTTATAAGAAGGGGGAGGGGAGAGAGAGAGAGAGAGAGAGAGAGAGAGAGAGAGAGAATGAGAGAGAAAAGAGAGAGAGAATATGGGCTTCCTCCAAAGTTGGAGAGAGCCCCAGTACAAATCCCAGCATTTGATATGAAAACATGAAAGTACACATCTCAAGAGAGGAGATGCAAGTGTTACATGTGCTCAGCACCTTGTGTGTTCGGCCACCTACACCTGGACACAAGCAGCACACGAGTTGGGAAGCATATGTGCATCCTTCCTTTGTTTAAGTTGCCTTTTATAAGGTCTTTCCAACCTGCTCCACATGGGGCTTTCTTTGTAGGCCACAGTCCTTTTCTAGAGTGGTTCAGGGGTAGAGAAGGAATTGGCAGATGGTCTTCTTTGGAATTCATTTCTAGGCCTTTGTTCCTGATGTAGCTACTCTCTAAGTAGGGGTCCAGCCTTCTCTGCCTGTGCTGGAGCCAGGAAGGTCTCATCAGGCAATAATTTCTGAGCTCACAAGGTGGGTCCTGACAGCCTTAGGACTAGTTGGTCATTACTGCCCAGGAATTCTATTGCCATGGGAGCCTTCCCCGCCTACCTGTCTATCGCGATTCCCTCCGCAGACCCTCCTGGTCTCTCACTCCAGTGATGGTGTTTCCCTTGTCTTAGAGGAATTAACCTGCCCTTTGAAAATCAAAGTACAGTTGTGTGCTTTGATTTTCTTGTGAAGAGCAAAAATATGGCAGCTGTGGAAATTTCCCATCAGCAGTAGCACCAGTTACCTCATTCCTTAGCATTTGCTTCTTTTTATCAAGTATTCATTCACTTAAAGTTTGAGAGAGGCAGCGAGGATTTGAGTGCGACCCAAAGACTCTGAAGGACATGGAAATTAGTATTTGTATCACTTGTCTTGCCGTTGTTCATTGATTTGTTCGAGCGGGAACCAGTTACATCTCCATTCGCTGGGAATGAGGTCCATTATTGTTACTGGTTTTGGCATATCAAATACACCACGGGTAGCTTGCCAGGCTCTGCCGTGGCTCTGGGTTCACCCCAGGGCCCAATCTCTTTCTATGTCAGACCATCAATCATCCAGGGCCCATAGGGTAGAGCCCTGGGTGTAGACAAACCTGTCTCCCTGTCTGCCACTTGCAGATACAGCTGGGCACCGCAGGCACACCTACAACACCAAAGGCAGTATTTGTATAGTTGCAGAATAAATTCTGCAACTATATGGATTATCCCTGGAACTGGGGACAACAAAACTGGAAAGAACAACTGGGAACAAAATGAAGATACTAAGAAAATCAAGGCAGAGACAAGGAAAACAAAATTATCAACAGTTTCACTACAATGCAACTGTGACTTAGAATATCACAGTAGTGAATGGCTTTTTATTTCATTTTTTCTATATGTATTTTCTATTCCATTTTTTATTACTGGTTTTGGCATATCGAATATGCATCGGACAGCCTGCCAGGCTCCGCCGCCTGGGCGGTATACTCTTAGTAGCTTGCTGGGCTAAGCACTGCCAGGAGTAATTCCTGAGTGCAGAGCCAGGAGTAACCCCCTGAGCATCGCTGAGTGTGACATCGCTCTCTGTCCTGACAAGCAGGTCATACCCTTCAGCCGCTCCACGTAGCCGGAGGACACATGGCCTGTGCCCGGTCGCCCCACTGGCGGTCCTTGATGAGCGCAGGGAACATGGCGGCAGTAGAGATGGTAAAGAAAGATGTTGGTAATCGTGTCGCCCTATGGGACGGGCCCGAGGCCCTGCCGGAGTCGCCCGGAACAGGGGGGCCACAAGCCAAGGGGCCCCCGACCTCACTGTCGCCGCTCGCCGCGCCGCCGCCACCACCACTGGCCAGTCCCCGCGGTGGCCCTCCCCTACCCCTACCTCCCCACCCCCTCCACCCCTCCGCCTCGCTGCGCCCTCGGCGCTGTTGTCTGTGCATGCCCATGAGCTCGGCTGTCCCAGCGCAGCCGCAGGAACCCAAGTCGGGGCCTGCTTACCGCCGCCCCCACTTCCGGCTCCCACTTCCGGCTCCCACTTCCGCAGTCGCTGCCACTGAGCCGGTTCCCCCCACCACCCGCCTCCTCATGCCACCGCCATGATACCCCTTTGCGCATTCTCCCGGCAGGGCCTAGCCGCAGCAGACGACGGACGAACATTCACGGCGAACGGGACTGCACTTCTGGTTCCACCCGTGGGCCCCTCGCATCTCCCCACTGCTGCGGAATCCGGCTTGACACGGCTCCTTCCCGCTCTGGAGCAGGGTCCTCCAACGCCGAGGACAGCTCTCGCTCTGGTCGGGGGAGCTATGCTTGAGTATCATGCCTCACTCAAGTGAGAGAAGGAATCCGGATTTCTGACCTCCATCGCTATTCCAGAATCAGGGACTCTGTCTCGCTTTGCCAAGGCATCGAAAATCAGATGGGCTGGACATGTAATGCGATTTGGAGATGACCGCTGGACTAGAGCTGTTACCGACTGGATCCCACGGGATGTCAAAAGATCATGTGGCCGCCCACCTACAAGATGGTCAGACTTCTTCAAGACCCTGAAGGAACGGTTTGAGGCTCTTCGTATTCCTGAATCAACCAGATGCCATTGGGCTACATTGGCACGTGATAGGGTCAAATGGAAATGTTACTGGCGCCCGCTCGAGCAAATCGATGAATAACTGGATGTCAAGTGATCAAGTGATGTATTTTCTAAACTTGACTGTGCTTGTAAAAATTTTGATAGTTATTTTATATACATATATATGCATATTACATAAGCCAATTTATTCTCAAGTGCTTTATTAGTGCCATACACAATTCACATCTTAAATGGGAACTGGGAGCCATTCACTGCACCTGAGTTAGTTTCCCTAAGAAACTATAAGTCTAAAGTTTATAAGTCTATAAAATAGCCTAAAATCTAACTACCTTGTGAGTTGTTAAGAGTATAGTGAATACTCTGCAAAAAAGAGTTTAGTCCAATAGAAGTGAATACAACTATCAGTTTTAATTATAACATTTTGAGTTTTAAAAATTAATTCTCCAAGAAGCTAAAATGTTAGAAAAAAATAAAGTCATGAAATTCATCTATAAATAAATGGATGAACTTGGAGAGTATCATGCTGAATGAAATTAGTCAGAAGGAAAAGAACAGATAGAGAATAACTGCATTCATTTGCAGGACATAAAAAAAACCTAGTATAAGATTATGATCCAAGACCAGGCAAAATGGTCTGGAGGACTTGTCCAGGCCTGAAATCTACCACCATGGTGTGGGGAGCAGAGGGTAGGTAAGATAGAGAAGGGACCAGTTTCACAATAATAGTTGGGAATAGTAGTTCTGGACTAGGCCTGAGTATTGAAAGTAGTGAAAGTAGGTAAAGGAATATGCATGATAACACTTCAGTATCTTGTTTTGCAAAACACAATGCACAAAAGGAGAAAGTAAGAGAGAGAGAGAGAAGGAAATTGTTGGCTATAGAGGCAGGTTGTGGGTTAATGGTGGGAGGGAATTGGGTTATATTGTTGTTGGGAAATGTGCACTGGTGGAGGGATGGTGTGGGAACACTATGACTGAAACCCAATCATGAACAGTCTAGTAATGGTTTATTGAACGTTGATTCAATAAAAAATTTAAAAAAATAGAAAAGATAAGAAAAGAAAAGTAGAAGCAAATTAACCCAGTTAGCTTGAAGTAAACACCATTCTAATGTGTAAAGTGAATCTACCAGTTACAATGCACCCTTTCTGTGAAGGCTCCCCACATAGTGTTGGGGACCCCAAGCATCCCCTGTCACACATCAAAGTCTCTGGACTATGGGGTTTTGTTTTAGTCTTGTTCCAGATTTCCTGTGCCTGGAGGGTACCTCAGCTTCTCCACCAGCTCCGCAAAGGCACTTGGCCATTTCACGTCTTATTGAGAGTCTGGGCCACCACACATCAGGACATCCAGGTGGTTAGAGGCTATTCCTGACTCTGCTCAGGGAGTTCTCATCGGTGGTGCTAAGGGGACCATAAGGGGCTCCAATCATCAAGTGTGGTTGACCTCAGGCAAGACAAGAGCCTTACCCTCGGTACTAGGCCTCCAGAGCCCACATCATTTGACTGGGTTGTATCTCCATTAACTACTCAGAATTCAGGCTTCCTTGATAAGAAGACTGTGCATCAAATTCACGTGAAGAGAACGCAAAGCTTCGCAGACTTCTGCAATTTTGTTTTCTGCTCTCTACACTCTTACCCATTAAAATGGAACACATTTCAATGCCAGTCTGAATCAGGGATGCGTTTGCCACCTGAACATTCGGTTGCCACCCCAAGCAAGAACCAGCTTTAAAAGGATATCTATTTCTTCTCCAGTTCTAACTGGATTTAGGCTACTGGGGTCAAGCTAATAGTGTTTGTGTCTTTAAATATAATCTAGTATTACAGCTTTTAAAAAAATTTACTTCTTGGGGTGCTAGAGCAATAGTACAGTGGGGAGGGCATTTGCCTTGCATGTAGCTGACCCTGGTTCAATCTTTGGTATCCCATATGGTCCCCAAAGCATTGCCAGGTGTAATTTCTGAGTGAAGATCCAGGAGTAACTCCTGAGCATTGCCGGTATGACACAAAAAGCAAAATAATAGTAGTAATAACAACAACAACAACAATAATATATCCCTATTGCATTTTTTACAATACATGTTCTCTACTATATTAAATTTGTGTTCTTTCTAAAATCTTCTAATTATTTAATTTCATGACAGTTGTTCTAGGTTGCTACTGAGTTTCAGATTCCATTTTGTTTTAGAGCCCCAGGAAAATTGCACATTTGCTTTAATTAGTATCAATTTGGTTGTCAAAATTTCAAGATGAAGCCATTGTGTTTCAGCATTATTTAAAGCAAGGACATTAAATTAGCTGGGGATTCTTCAAGAATCACTCATTATGACCCAATTTTAAAGCTATTTTAAGTGTAATATTAAAAAAGAATTATTAACAAGTTTTTACTCTCTCTCTCTCTTGGACTACAATATCTGTTATATAAAAATACTAATTGCTAGCCAGAAGGATCACTTTTCACTGTTTAAAATATAAAGTCAACTTAATTGTCTGTATTAAAGAAAAGCAAAAGTTGAGTAATGTAAAAGACATATATTTATCTTTGGGATACTTTTGTCCTTTAGTTTGAATAGAGGTGAGTATGATCTCTAGGTAATTAATGCAAAAATAATACAACTATATTATAAATATTTCATAGCAGAGGGCTGATAAATATTCTACTTTTTTTCTGAATTGCTCTCCCTGTTAAAGAAGCAGGTGATGGGGCCGGAGCCACAGTCCAGCGCATAGGGCATTTGCCTTGAAGACAGCCGACCTGGGTTCGATCCCTGGCATCCCATATAGTCCCCCTGAGCACCACCAGGAGTAATTCCTGAGCAACAAGCCAGGAGTAAATCCTGAGCATTGCCAGATGTGACCCAAAAGAAAAGAAAATAGAAGAATCAAGTGAAGCTGAGTTTCATTTCTCTGTAGTAGATACGAACACAGATGTTAAGTTTCAACAGATGTAAAATTATGAGTCTGGGAAGAATTTAGTAGCAGAGAGCCAAAGAGATACCACAAAAGGCTGAACACATGCTTTACACTTGGGAGACTCAGGTTGGATTCCCAGCACTGCATGGTCCCCTGAGCACCACTGGCAGCAAACACAGCATTTAGAAGAGCCCTGAACACACTCCGTGTCACAGCCTGTCTAATCCCCACCGCCACAAACAAGAGCTACAGTGTTTCAAGTGCTGAAATAAAGATTTCTAGGTCCTTATTGGTTTTTGTGACTAGATAGAAAAAAAGAAATGGGAGAAACATACACATACATACACACATACATACACACATACATACATACATACACAAAGACAATAGATTACCTCATAGAAAGTGTATTTAAAAATACTGCTTAAGTTCTATAACTAGAAGATTTTATAAAATCTTTATTTTATAAAATAAAATATAAATGTTATTCTGGCTTAGTATAGACCTACCAACTGACATGGCATAAGAGGTGAAGTAGTTTAGAGGTGAATTAAATTAAATAATAAGTCTTTTTGGTTTTGTTTTGGAGCCATATCCAGCAATGGATATCCGGCTTACTCATGATTCTGTGCTCAAGGATCACTGCTAGCAGGACTCAGGGCCCCATATGTGGTGTGCTGGGGATCAAATATCTGCTGTATGCAAGGCAAGTGCCTTTTTTACTGTACTATCACTTTGGCCCTCTATATATTTTTTAAATCAAAAGACAGCATGCTTTGTTTACCTATTTTTAAAGAGATAATACATGCCTTGAAACCAATTACTGTTCCATACTTATGCCCATCCCAAGGTTCTTGGAAAATCTTTACATATAGTGGATAATTATATTTGAATGACTAAAGTACTGAATATGGAATTCATGAATATCACTGATTAGGTCTGGGTGTGCCAAATAACAATAATCTGATCATTTCAGCTATTTGTATATCCCAGTAAATGTCCTTTATTGTGTGTTCTGCATGGAATAATTATGGTGATTGCAATTTATTTTACTTATATTCTACTTCATTTACCAAAATATTTAAATTGTATGAAAATGTTTTTGTTGACTGTGCCACCCTGTTTATTTTTGGTTTTGAATTCTAAGCATTTTTATCACACTCTAGCAAATAAGGTTACTTTTCCTTTTATAGCAGTTAATGTTTGGTAAAACCTTTCCTGCCTCAACAGCTCTGATATCCCTTAACTATGTCATACTATCTTTATTGTAAAAAATATAAGGCACACGGTTTAGTCTTCTTAATATTTCTAGCTACATTTATTTGAATTATGGAATTTATTTATTGACTTGTACTTAACTAGGTACTTACCATAGATGACTGTGGAGGCCAAAGAGATAGACAGAATAGGGGTTAAGGTACATGTGGCAGATCCGGTTTGACATGGGAACCTCATGGAACTTCACAGTCTTGCCATGTACAGCCTCTCCCTAGTTCCAGCACCAAGGATGGCCAGGGTCACCATCAGCCCTGAATCTCCCGAGCACCACCCTATCCTCAGGTGCTAGCATTGAGCTGGTTAGGTTGTCACCAAATCCCTAGGATAGCCCCTTGCTTTTCTCTCTCTCTCTCTCTCTCTCTCTTCGAAAAATTTTTATACAGCTCTGGCTGTATAAAATGGGTATACAAATCAAATCTTTACTGACAATAATCATAAAGAAATTTATTTTAAAACCACTGAACATAATTTACGTAGTGGGTTGCAACCCATAGTTTAATCAGCTAGGCTGTAGCTGATCTTTAGACCATATAAACAGTTCGTTCTAGTGACAGTAGCAATCTATTTTATAGTACTGACCGAATTGGCTCTGTGCTTTACTCTTGAAAACTTTGTCTTATTTTTTTATTTAGAAATTTAAATACAAGCAGATATAATTTTCTAGAAATGAGTCGACTGATTATACCATCCCTTTCAGGAAGGGCATTTGCCTCATGCCCCTTTCCTTCTCTCAAGGCAAAAGAGAGGAGCTTATAAAAACCACTGAAAAAACAAATATACTAAATGTGGCCAGAGAAGATTGGCATCTGACTTATGCCCGAGGAGCTAGAGTATGAGCACTTACAAGTGGTGAGTGACTGGGATTTAGGAAGTTGTGCTTTTTTTTTTTTTTTTTTTTTTTTTGGCGGCGGGTGGTCAACGCCCCCGCCGCCGGGTTGTGCTTCACAGTCAGCAAGTCAAACAGTAGTGATGTTTCCCAGAGACCCGATCTGGATAGATAGTGTGGGGAAAAATTAGATGAGAATATCTTTGTTCTTGCTCTAGAGGGAGATTTCACTAGAAGGGGTGGCTGTCTCAGGGCATGAAGATCAGACTAGAAGTAATGTAAGGACAGTGCTGGAAAGTCATAGGCTTTTTGGTGGTGGCAGGCTGCAATACCTTTGTGCATCAATGTTCTAAACTTAATACTAGTTAGCAATGATTTCACTGGAAAATACGTATATTTGATCAAAGTCTTTCTCCCCCATTTATCCAGAGTAAGTGTTGAATTCCTTCTATGTTCTAGATCAGTTGTTCCCAAATTAATTTGACCTACTACCTTCTTCTAGGAAAAAAAGTCATTCAACACCTCCCAGTTTCCCCAAGCCCACCAACAAGCCCTTATATCATCCTAGAGGCCCTCCAGTATCGCCTACTTTGGGAACCAGAGTTCTAGAGACTGGGAAATAGTGGAAGGAGGTAATTATGCAGCTGTGAGGTGAACTGTGGCTGATGGGATGCTGGGGATGAAGGCTGTTGTGCAGTGTTGGCTTGCTGCTTTAGGGACTTGCTGGCCTAACATCCATGAAAACTCTGAGTATTTTGGCAAAAAGTTAATAAATACAACTTCTCTTTTAGCATGCCTAACTAAGATCTTTCTCAAAAGGATCCAAGTGTGCTCCAAGAATATATAAACCAAGAAGGAAAGAAAGCAGTTCGATGGGAAGAGCCTATAAACACCTTCAATAAAGAAAACATGAAAAAAGTTTCAGTTGAGTGAGTCAATGTGGACAAACTCAGGTGATAAACACTCGAAATTTTGGTGTAACTTATAGTTATTTTCTCATTGTGCTGGAGGACAGGGTGGCTGGTAGCTATACACTCCATTTACAAATGTTTTATTATACCACCGTGAGATATACAGTTACAAAGATGTCCATGTTTGGGTTTCAGTCATACAGTGTTCCAGCACCCAGCCCTCCACCAGTGCCCATTTCCCCCCACCAATGTCCCCTGATTCCCTTCCCCTCCCCCAGCCTGCCTCTATGGCAGGCACTTTGCCTCTTCTCTCTCTCTCTCTCTCTCTCTCTCTCTCTCTTTCTATCTCTATCTATCTCTATCTTTCTTCTCTGTGACTTGCAATGCATACATTTAGAGGTTGTTATTATATATATATATATAAAAATAAATTTAGAGGTTGTTAAATGCATACATTTAGAGGTTGTTATTATATAAATATATGTATATATATACATATATATATAACAACCTCTAAATGTTTATATATATCTTAATCCAGTAGTCTGTTCTTGGGCACTCTGGTTGTTTCCAGATTCTGGCTATTGTGACTAGTGCTACAATGAATATAGAAGTGCAGATGGTGTTTCTGCTGTGTGTTTTAGGTCTCTGAGGGTATATTCCCAGAAGTGGTATGGCTGTGTCAAATGGGAGCTCAATTTCTAGTTTGGGGAGGAATGTACATATTGTTTTCCAAAAAGGCTGTACCAGTCAACATTCCCACCAACAATGGATCAGAATCCCCTTTTCCTTGCATCAACCCAGCACTTGTTTTTCCTCTGTTGGATGTGTGCCAGACTCTGTGGAATACACTCCATTTTGAGATGTCACTCTTCTATACGTCAACTTTTACATTTAATGTTCATATTTTCCAATTGGAATGTATAATATAGTGTTTTTCTTTCCTCCATTATACTTATCTGCTCTTCCAGACTATCTATATTGTGTAATCAGAAAAAATAAGTTAGTATTTTTTTAACTTGTCTCTTTCTCAAGCAATTTTATTTATTGTTCCTTTTATTGCCTAGCTTTTAAAAAAGGGCCACATTGATTTCATGTTTTTACCACAAACTCACTATTTAAAATTTTCTCAATTCTTATTCATCTTTTAACAAAACTGATTTTCAAAGACCATTATTATCAAATTATCAGATTATAAATTTTGTTAGATGTTGTCTTTCCAGATTGTTTGGAATGGTAGCCAGAATATTGCCTAGTAAATAACCAATTGCTTTGGCATTTGATCATACCCATTGTTCTCAGGGATTATTACCATCTCTATGCTCAGGGATCACTCCTAGGAAAATATGTAGTTTTTATTATGCTTATATTCCTAAACATAGCCTAATATTTTCCATGTGTGTCCATGATTTGCTCGCGGGCACCAGTAACATCTCCATTTGACCTGTCTCATGCAAGTAGCTGGATTTTGAGATGACTACAAGAGTTCATGACATATAACTATCAAATAACATTTCTATAATATTAAAATTCCCTTTATATAAAAATACCATTTTTGTGATTTACCCATTAATTGCTAGGCAACTGGGTTACTTCCTCTTTTTAGCTATTACTAATAATCTTACAATGACTAGTTTTTGTATAAATCTGCTTGTGAACATAATTTCATTATCTTTGATAAATGCTTAAGAATTAAATATGCTAAACCATATGGGAATTCTGTTTAACTTTGAGGAACTTCCAAACTTTTCCAAAGCTTCTGCTTCTTTTTAAAAAAGTTTTTTATTATACCCTGCCACCCCAGCACCTCACAACAAGCCAGACCACCTTCCCCTACTTCATGGGGCCCGCCATTTTTCATATCCGGACTTCCCTTTCATCACAACTCCACCCAGCAGACCAGACTATCACAGCCCGGCTCGCGTGGCCCTAGCGGCGCGCGGTTCATCAATAAATGGTTTATTTAGAGGTGACTACAACAGTATACCACCCGCACGGCAAGCCTGGCAAGCTGTTCGTGTAGCATTTGATATGCCAGATACCAGTAACATTTATATTAGGTCATTCCCATGACCTAATATAATGGTTTGAGGCTCTTTATGTTCCTGGAGCAAGCGGATGCCTTTGTTTTCTACTAGCATGAAAAAGGACATATGGAGATATTACTGGTGCCCGCTCTAGCAAATAGATGATTAACGGGAAGATAGTGAGAGTGATAATGATAGTTTATTATACCGTCATGAGATATACAGATATGTTCATGTTTGGGTTTCAGTCATACAGTGTTCCAACACCCATCCCTCAACTAGTGCCCATTTCCCACCACAAATGTCCTCTGATTCCCTCCCTTCTCCACCAACCTGCCTCTATGGCAGGCATTCGCTTCTCTCTCTCTCTCTCTCTCTCTCTCTCTCTCTCTCTCTCCCTTCCCTTACACATTGTGGAATACAATACATACATTTAGAGGTTATGAAGCATATCCCTTTGCCTACAGTCAATGCTCAGTTCTAGGCTGGTATTAAGACTTCCAACAATTATTAGTACACTGTTCCTTTCTGTATTACCTAACTTCTGACTCCCACACACTTGCAGTAGATTCTACCCACTGACAAGACCTCCTGATCCATGTTTTGCATGGCCTTGGATCTTGGTGTCATGCTATTTTTTATATCCCACAAATAAATGCAGTCATTCTATATCTGTCCTTTTCCTTCTGGCTAATTTCACTCAGCATGATACTCTCCATGTCCATCCATTTGTAGGCAAATTTTATGGCTTAATTTTTCCTAACAGCAGCATAGTATTCCATTGTGCAGATGTACCACAGTTTCTTAATCCAAACTGGATTTGGATTAAGAAACTGCGGTACATTGACACAATGGAATACTCTGTTTTTAGGCACTCTGGTTATTTCCAGATTCTGACTATGGAAAATTGTGCTGCAATGAATATAGAAGTGCAGATGGTGTTTCTGCTGTGTGTTTTAGGCCTCCCAGGGTATATTCCTAGGAGTGGTAAGACTGGGTCAAATTGGAGCTCAATTTCTAGTTTGGGGAGGAATGTCCATATTGTTTTCCAAAAAGGCTGCACTGGTCAACATTCCTACCAACAATGAATGAGAGTCCCTTTCTCCCTACATCCATGCCTGCACTTGTCCTTGCTCTTTTGATTGTGTTCCAGTATCTGTGGTATGAGATGATATCTTATTGTTATTTTGATTTGCATCTCCCTGATGATTAGTGATGATGAGCATGTTTTCATATGCCGTTTGGCCATTCGAATTTCTTCTGTCAAAGTTTCTGTTCATTTCTTCTCCCCATTTTTTGATGAGGTTAGTTGTTTTCTTCTTGTAAAGTTCTACCAGTGCCTGATAAATACTTGATATTAACCCCATATCAGATGGTATTGGGTGAATATTCTTTCCCACTTTGTGGACTGTCTTTGTACCTTGGTGACTGTTTCTTTTGAGGTGAAGAAGATTATTAGTTTCATGTAGTTCCATATGTTTATCTTTGCTTCCAATTGCTTTGTTAGTGGTGTTTTATTTTGAAGATGCCTTTAGCTTCAATGTCATGGAGGGTTTTTCACATATTTTCTCCAACATCCTTTATGATCAGGTCTGATATTGAGGTCTTTAATCCATTTTGATCTGACATTTATGCATGGTGTTAGAGGTCCAAGTTCATTTTTTTATATGTAGCTGCCCAGTTTTCACAACACCAATTGTTGAAGAGGCTTTCCTTGCTCCATTTTCTACTTTTTTTCTCCTTTATCAAAGATTTAATAGTCATGTATTTGAGGATGTGTGCCAAGATACTCTACTCTGTTCCATAGGTCCACAGGTCTGTTTTTATTCCAATACCATGCTGTTTTGATTACTTTAAAGTTTCTGCTTTGATGCAAACTATTTTCCAAAATTTCTGTGTTTTCATTTTTTAATTTTTTTTCTTATAAATTTCTGCCAGTGCTTTATAAAACTTGGATATTAACATTTTGGGAGATGAATCACAAAATATTTTATCTTAATCTGTGGGTTTAATAATCTTTTCATTATTATTATCATTGTATTATTATTATTATATCACCATAAGATAGACCATTGCAGATCTGTCCACGATTGGGTTTCAGTCATACAATGTTCCAACACCCATCCCTCCACCAGTGCCCATTTCCCAGCACATCTCCCTCTCCCCACCAACCTGCCTCTAAGGCAGGCGCTTTTCTTCTCTCTCTCTCTCTCTCTATCTATCTATCTCTCTCTCTATCTCTATCTCTGCATTGTGATTTGCAATACACACTTGAAGGGTTGTTATGTATATCCCTTTACCTACTTTCAATACTCAGTTCTAGTCTAGCATTATCCAATTATTATTAGCAAACAGATCCCTTCTCTATCTTACTTACCATATGTCCCCCCACACACTCATGGTGGATTCCAACCATTGACAAGACCTCCTGGCCTCGATTATTAGTCTCATACAATTTTTTATGTCCCACAAATGTATGTAGTCATTCTATATCTGTCCTTTTCCTTCTGACTCATTTCAGTCAGCATGATCATCTCCATGTCCATCCATTTAAAGGCAAAATTCATAACCTTCAAGACCATTTATAGCTAGCTAAAATTAGATATTAATAAATTTCCCTGGCTCCAAAATGTATTGTTTTCCTAACTTTTGTTCTTGTTGTTTTGGGCCACACCACTCAGGAGTTACTCCTGGCTCTGCATTCAGCAATCACTCTTGGCTGTCTCAGGGGACCAGGTACGATGCTGGGAATAGAACCCTGGTAGGCAATGTGCAAAGCAAATGCCCTACCTGCTATACTATTGCTCCAGCCCCAATTTTTTTAGCAAAGTTCAGAAGCCTAGTCATAGCACTGAAGAAGGCATGTTGTTTAATTAACCTAGTCAAGTATTTTCCATATGTGTGAAGGATCTACAAAGTGGCCAAAATAATAACACCTTGATTCACATTTCTTCTTGGAATTCACCTTGATTCACATTTCTTCTTGAAAGTGTTAGTAGCTTAGTGGCATTTCCCATGGTGGGCAATAGAGCCCCCAGAGTGCCCTCCCTTGGAAAGATCCAGGGGCAGTTTACTTAGATACAAATTGGTATACATGGGTACTTTCTTTTTTTTGCTTTTAAACGTTAGATTTCTAGGGAGACACTGAGTGATTTTTTTTTCTGAAATGGTGCAATAGACCAAGAAATTTGGAGACCTCTGCTCTAATGCATAATTGTATCATAAGGAATTTATCACATGATAAAGAGAAGAGGGTGTGAAGGAGAATAACAGAAAGAATGGTAAAGAGAGAATGAAATGAGAGAGTGTGGAGAAGAAGATGTGTTGGGGAGGTGGCCGGAGCAAGTCATAGAGTCTTGTTTATAAAAATAAATTATGAATGGCATGACTTCATTGATATGGGGAGATAAGTCCTTCCTGGAAATTAAAATCTTTCTGGAGGTTCACACATTTTTACATTTTACATTTCTAAAATTTTCCTTAGGATAATTTGTTACGGAGACTGTGATGTAGAAATGTAATTTTTTAATTTACACTTCAGGTAGAGCTGAGCTGGATATCACACAGAAAAAGTATGCAAAGAAATACAAAAAAGGCAAAAAATAACCTTATATTAAGCAAAAAAATTCTCTAGACAGTATTCCTAACAATATTAATCGACACAAAGAGCTTGTTAAATAGCATAATAAAGTTTACTACTCAGAAGATTGACTTGGATCCTGACTGGCCCTTGCTTAGCACAAGAAGAGGGACAGAACGTGACTATCTGGGGCGTCTCGAGTCCCTACGCTGGAGGTAGTACTCAGTGCTTACAATTCCGTTTCATCCTCTGGAGTCACTTAAGGATTTCTACGGCTTGATCTAACAGGCAATTAGTTCAATCATCTGCATTGAGTGTATCTTTCATTCAAGTCCTTTCCTGAGTTCTTAAAAAGGACAGAAATTTGGGAATTAGCAAACTTGTTTCTATTAGGGGCCAAAGCAACAGTACAGCTGGTAGGGTGTTTTACTTGCATTTAGCAGACCTGGCTTAGATCCCTGGCATCCCTGTGTAACGCTGGGAGTAAACCCTGAGTGGAGAGCTGTAAGTAACCCCTGAGCATAAAAACAAACAAAATAACTTGTTTCTATTAATGCTTACTTAGAAATAAGTGTAGGTGTATTGGAATTTGATCTCAAACAATTGCATTACAAAATCCACAGATTTTAGAGGAGGAGTCTAATGACCCTCAACTGCTCTAACTATAGGAAGTTAGAGAGAGAGAGAGAGAACAGAGATTAAAGCACTGTGGCTGAACTCTGTTCAATCCTCCAATACTGAATATGATCTTCCATCACTGCCTGGAGTGATCCATGATTACAGAGTCTGGAGTAAGACCTAAGAACTGCTGGGTGTGGCTTCTAAAAAACAAACTAATCCGACTGGTCTATGTCTGTCTGAAAATGTTGTGAAGTCCACTTTATAAGGTCTTTGTTCTTTGGTTGAATTAGTAAATCTCTCTCTTTGTAGCATTGAGTACCATTCTCTCTTACAAGTAGAAAATGTGGGCCAGAGCAACAGTACAGGGGGTAGGGCGTTTGCCTTGCCCACAGCCAACGTGTGTTTGATCCCTGGCATCCCATATGGTCCCCAGAGTACTGCCAGGAGTAATTCCTGAGGACAGAGCCAGGAGTAACCCCTGAGAATTGCCAGGTGTGACACAAAAGGCAAAAGAAAGAAAGAAAGAAAAGAAAGAAAAAGAAGAAGAAGGAAGGGAAGGAAGGAAGGAAGGAAGGAAGGAAGGAAGGAAGGAGGAAGGAAGGAAGGAAGGAAGGAAGGAAGGAAAGGAAGGAAGAAAGAAAGAAAAGAAATACAAAATGTTCTCTCTTAACAACTAAGCACCCTTACGCAGATTTCAATGGGTTGTCTCACACCAAGGGATAACCAATTTTTTAAAAAAGAAAGACTATAGATTCAATGCAGTCCCTGTAAGGATACCCATGACATTCTTCAAAGAAATTGACCAAATGCTCCTGAAATTTGTATGGAACAGTAAACCCCCAAGGATAGTTAAAAGCAATCCTCGGGAAAAAGAAGATGGGAGGCACCACCTTCCCAACTTCAAAACAAGGCAGTAGTAATTAAAACAGCATGGTATTGGATTAAAAACAGACCTGTGGACCTATGGAATAGAATTGAGTATCCTGACACCCAACCTCAAACACATGATCATTTAATCTTTGATACAAGTGCAATGAGTCTAAAATGGAGTAAGGAAAGCCTCTTCAACAAGTGGTGTTGGGAAAACTGGGCAGCGAATGTAAAAAATGAATTTGGACCTGTGTCTAACACCATGCACAAAAATCAGATCAAAATGGATTAAAGATCTGAATATCAGACTTGAATCCATAAAGTACATTGAAGAAAATATAGAAAAAAACCCTCCTCGACATTGAAGCTAAAAGGCATCTTCAAAGGTGAAACATCATACTTTACAAGAAGAAAACAAACAACCCCATCAAAAAATGGGGAGAAGAAATGAACATAAACTTCAGCAAGGAAGAAATTCGAATGGCCAAAAAAACATATGAAAAAATGCTCATCATCACTAATTATCAGAGAGATGCAAATCAAAACAACAATGAGATACCACTTTACACCACAGAGACTGGCACATATTCAAAAGAGCAAGAACAACAACTGCTGACGTGGATGTGGGGAAAAGGGGACACTCATCCATTGTTGGTGGGAATGCCGGCTGGTACAGCCTTTCTGGAAAACAATATGGACATTCCTCCAAAGACTAGAAATTGAACTCCCATTTGACCCAGCCATACCACTCCTGGGAATCTACTCTGGGAAACCAAAAATACGCAGCGGAAACACCATCCCTACTTTTATGTTCATAGCAGCATTATTCACAATAGCCAGAATCTGGAAGCAACCAGAGTGCCCGAAAATCAATCACTGGATAAAGAAGCTTTGGCACATCTACACAATGGAATACTATGCAGCTATTAGGAAAAATGAAGTTATAAAATTTGCCTATAAATGGATGGACATGGAGAAGATTATGTTGAGCGAAATTAGCCAGAAGGAGAGAGACAGATACAGAATGACTGCATTTATTTGCATAACATAAATATATATGTACATATTTTGATACCAATATCTAAGGTCAGGTGAAACATATATCAGGAGGTCCTGTCAAAGGTGGAAATTATCACAAACGTGTGGGAGTCAGAGGCTAGGTAAGACAAAATGGAACAGTGTGCTAACAATTGTCGAGGGTACTAATGCCAACCTAGAACTGAGCATTAAATAGAGGCAAAAAAGATACACATGACAACCCTTTAATGTATGTTCTGTAATCCATAGTCTGGGGGAAGGAAAAGAGAAAGAGAGAGAAATGGAAGGAAATAGAGAACCTGCCATGGAGGAGGGCTGGGGGAGGTGGGAGGGAACCGGGGACGTTGGTGGTGGGAGATGTGCACTGGTGGAGGGATGAGTGCTGGAACACTGTATGACCAAAACCCAAATATGAACTTTTTAATTGTATATCTTTGTAATTGTAAAAATAAAAAAATTTTAAAAAAAAGAATAAAAAAAGAAATACAAAATGTTATTACTGAAAA
>JAJIBD010000697.1:0-73001 GCA_021461705.1 Cryptotis parvus | reverse complement strand
ATAAAGAAGACCTCAAAGACAGAAGAGCAGAAATACTGGAAGATGCAGCAGAAGCCGGGAAAAGCATTCGCACTGCCCGCCTGTCCTTCGCCAACTATAAGACCAAGATGACTGCTCTCCGATGCCCTGATGGATCTATCACATCTTCCAGGAAGGCAATGGAGAAGATTATCCATGACTTCTACTCAGATCTCTTTGATAGCCACATCCACCTGCCCACATACCAAATTCCACAGGATGGATATGTCATTCCCAACGTTCTCCCTTCTGAAATCCAACATGCCATCTCGTTGGTAAAGAAGGGAACAGCACCAGGCCCAGACAAAGTCAGACCCGAACACCTGAAGAATCTGCCGTCAGTATTCATCAATACACTAGCTCGGCTCTTCACATGCTACCTGTCCGAATGCAAGGTGCCCTCCCAATGGAAAACCAGCAGGACAGTTCTACTGTTCAAGAAGGGAGACATTCACGACATCGGCAACTATCGCCCCATCTGCCTGTTGTCCGTCATCTACAAGCTGTTTACACGAGTCATCCTGAACAGGATTAGCAGAACACTAGATGAAGGACAACCATGTGAGCAAGCAGGCTTCCGGAAAGGATTCAGCACAATCGACCATATCCACACAGTAACCAAGCTCATTGAGGTTTGTAGGGAGTACAAGATGCCACTCTGTCTCACGTTCATTGATTTACAGAAAGCCTTTGATTCTGTGGAGACTGAAGCAGTCATCAAAGCCCTCGCCAAACAGGGTGTTCAAACCCAATACATCAAGATCCTTCGTGAGTTGTATTATGGATTCACCACCAGGATCTCACCATTCTACAAAGAAGTGATCATTGATGTCAAAAGAGGGGTTCGACAGGGTGATACCATTTCACCAAAACTTTTCAGCGCCACCCTCAAGAACATGATGCAACAATTAGAATGGGAAGGAATGGGAGTGAAGATAGATGGTCGGAACAACTACACCACCTCTGCTTCGCTGATGACATCGTTCTAATAACACCAAACATAAGCCAAGCAGCACAAATGCTGGCTGACTTCAACCGAGAATGTGGAAAGATAGGTCTACAGCTGAATCTAAAGAAAATGATGTTTATGAAAAATGAACTAGTTCCAGAGGCCCCATTCACTCTCAATGGAGCAAACATCTCTGAATGCAGCAGTTATGTGTACCTAGGTCGAGAAGTCAACATGATGAATGACATAAAACCTGAGCTGCGCAGGAGGAAGAGAGCGGCATGGAATGCCTTCAAAGGCATCAAAGTTATAGCTAAAAGGACAAAGAACCTCCGGCTCCGGGCACATCTTTTGACTCCACCTTTCTCCCTGCATTAACATACGCCTCAGAGACTGGGCCCTACGAAAGCAGGATGAGAATGCTATTCGGGTCTCCCAAAGAGGAATCGAAAGAGCTATGCTTGGAAAATCACGCCTCACTCAAGTGAGAGAGAAGGAATCTGGAGTTCTGACCTCCGTCGCTATTCCAGAATCAGGGATGCTGTCTCCGTTTGCCAAGGCATCGAAAATCAGATGGGCTGGACATGTAATGCGATTTGGAGACAACCGCTGGACTAGAGCCATTACTGACTGGGTCCCACGGGATGTCAAAAGATCACGTGGCCGCCCACCTACAAGATGGTCAGACTTCCCTGTCAAGACCCTGAAGGAACGATTTGAGGCTCTTCATATTCCTGAATCAACCAGATTCCATTGGGCTACATTGACACGTGATAGGGGTCCAATGGAAATGTTACTGGCACCCGCTCGAGCAAATTGATGAATAACGGGATTCAAGTGATCAAGTGAAGGAATCCTATTCTTAATCAAGAGTCATTATGGAGTTAAGATTTGAGTCATTACAAAATCTGTAATTCATCATTTGAGAGTCCTTTGATCCTTACTCCTATATAAAAAAGTCTCACACATATAGAAATGTGCATGTTGTAAAAAGGATTTTAATTGTCAATGTTGTAAAGCCATTCATGTTAAAGAAAAGGAGGGGTGTGCCAAAAATACAAAAAGGAAAGTGGTGGGAGTCTTGGAAAAATTCGTGTTGGTGGCCACATGCAGTAACGGCACGCACAGCAATATTAACGCTACCATAACCACGTCCCCATGCAATAAGAAGTCCATTAAAAGTAACATTGCTCATTTTATATGTACATAGATTAACTCATACCACTGATAACAGTGGTGACTTTTGTGGAAGCAATAACCACTTTTCAAACAGAACTTAAAGTCTGAAATGCACTTTCATACACACTAGTTATCTCAAAAGCAACTTTGTAAGCGTTGTAAGCTATGTTTATAGAGACTTCTTTACATTTAACTCACACATAGTTGAGAATCCACTTTATTTAGGCCCATTGGAAACATATTAATGAACAAAATCTTCACCTCCTAAAGAGCAGCCAACCACCTGAGCAGAACTGGGAGTAGCCTCCACCACTACTAGATCTGGCCCTCAGACCTCCTGAACAAAAACAAGGGAGCCTTGCAGGTGCCAAGATCTTAAAAAGCAGAGGGTAGCTTGAGTAGTTGGGTAGAGTGAAAGGAAAAACTTAAGTCAGATAGCTACTATGCTGCAGCTCTTTCTTGAAATAAAGTGAAGAGTTATGCAGGATTTGAGCATATAAATTATATAGTTTTCCATGGTTTTATCATTTGTTTAGTTTTGAGTTCACTCCCGACAGTATCTAGGGGTTATTCCCAGTTTGGTGCTAGAAGGTTACTTCTGGTGGTTTTTGGCATCTATGTGGTACAAAAGGAATGGGCCTTCCACATACAAGCATGTGCATTAAACCTTAAGCTATCACCCTGGCCCTCACTTAGGTTTTAAAAGGTTCACTTGGCTATTGAACCGAAAAGAGTATAAAGGATAATGGAATTCAGTGACCCACTCAGGAGGCTCAAACAGTAATCTAAGGGAGGGCTGATATGGAAAGTAGTGGTGAAGTAGTCAGAAATGGATGATGCTCAAACATACTTTGTAGCAAGAGCCAATAGGGATTTCTCAGGTAGAATTAAGTAAGAGTAAAGAAAGATAAAGAGGAACCTAAGATAGCCTGGGCACCTGGAAGACAAGAATTGCTATTGACTGAAAGGAGGGATAGCTGCAGACAGAACTGATTTGAGGACAAAGTTGAGCTCAGAGGTGGTTGTGTGAAGTTTGTGTGTGTGTGTGTGTGTGTGTGTGTGTTGGTCTTTGTGTGTGTGTGTGTGTGTGTGTCTATATATCTCAGTCAGATTTCAAGTAGGAATAGACATACAAATCTGCAGTTTGAGAGAGAAGTCCAGAGTGAGTTGGGAAAGCGTCAGCATGTTGATGATATGTAAAAGCAGGGAGATGGATGAGAATGCCAAGGCAGTGTAACTGGAGAGAAAGGAGAGGACCAAGGACACAGATTCTCTGCATGCCACAGGCATTAAGTACATATTTAGAAAAATTAATGTGTGTTTGAAATTGTGAAAAAGAGTGATGAAGGAAACCTCAGAAGGCTCAGAGGTATAAAAAGTCAAAATGCACCGCCCATAAGAAAGGGCATTTTCAAGGAGACATAAAGGATTTGTAAGAAAAAAGCCTGAGAACAGGAAGAGACTGGGTGAAGGTTAGCTAGAGTAGTTTCAGGAGCAAGAGAGCCTGGGCAGGATAAGGCCTGCTGTGTTTGTGGGAGAGGTAGAGCCATGGCAGAGATGGCAGGACTTTGTGTGCCTGGGGAGGGTGATTTGAAATGAAGACATGGAAGAGGGAGAAAGGGACTAGATTAAACACAGAGCAACATGCCATGGGAAGATTTTTTGACTTATGAGCAATGTGAAGCCATTCAAAACACAAAGAAGAAAAAAAACTGTAAAACAAAGAATTAAAATCCTTTAGAGGGGAGGAAGTTGATAATGAAGTGTTTGAAGGAGACTATAATGGAAATTTCTGCCTAAAATGCATATTAAAGGCATGGGAAAAGGCTAAATGGTACAACACAAAGAAAGGCCTTTGAGGTATGATTTCAGCCCAAACACAGTACAATGGACATAATATCACAGTCATTTTATTAAAGAAACATAGAAGGTTGGAGAGGGAAAATAGAAACCAGATATGGTGTGCCTGGTGGTGCGACCCTTAGTTGAGGAGTTGCAAAGCCTTTTTTAACTTGCACAGAATAGTACCAGATAATGAGTGATGAACAAAAAGCCGGAGGTTGGTTCTGTTTGTCCTGTGTTGTAATGTTAGAACAGGTCATGGTTAATGAGTAGTGATAAACTGATGCTCTCTGTCTTGAGAATCTAAAAAAGAGAAAAAGAAACCTTTACTAAGAATTTAGGAGTCGCTGGCGGAGAACTTTTTGCTAATAAAATACATTACAATAAATTTTGTGGGTTTTATTTTTTCTGAAAGTCTTTGAAGCTGAACATATCAAAAGTTAATAATATTTAAAACATGGGTATGGAGAAATAGTAGGTAAGCTGCTTGCCTTGCATATTGCTGACCCAAGTTTGACCCCTGGAATCCCATATAGTAGTACGGGGCAGGGGGAGCGGGAGGGGGCCTGCATGGCAGTGAACTGTCGCCATTAGACTGTCACCTTTTGGAATCAGGAGGGAAGACCTGATAAGAGCCATTAACCAACATATCAGTCCTAAGCCTGCCCAGAGGTCCTGTGTGGCAGAAGTGGCTAGAGAGAAAGCAACCATCTCTCTCTCCTTCTGGCCTCACATAAGCCACCCATGAGGCCCACCTATATCAAAGCCCTGGTTGTCAGAGTCCCAACCCTACAGTGAAGCCTATTTCGAGTCCAGGTATGTTTGAACTAGAGACACAGATACACGGGGCATAGCTGCTACCAAATCTCCCTGTGCTCGGTTGATCATGAGTCATCCAGGAGGGAAGGCAGGTTCTTGTTCTGGCCCACCATCCCAATAGAGCCTCGCAAGAAGCCAGAGGAACCCTCACACCAAGAGGGCAGCCATTTTCAACATCCAGACTCCACAGCTCGTCAGAGCTACACCCAAGAGAAAAGCCGATTTCTTCCCATTGCGTTTTACAACCTTGCAGTTCATCAGTAAATGCAAGAACTGAGAGCCCACTACCAAGAGTGTACCACCCACATGGCAGAGCCTGGCAGGCTACCCATGTAGTATTTGATATGCAAAAAACCAATAACAATTATAGACCTCATTCCCATGACCTGTACAAATGGTTTGAGGCTCTTCATGTTCCTGGAGTGAGCAGATGCTCTTGGGCTACACCAGCACATGACAGGACATGTGAAGATGTTACTGGTGCTCGCTTGAACAACAAGAAGACAAGTGATACAAGTGATACAAGTGAGACCCTGAGGAAACTGGATCCACCATTTTCTGACCTGCCCTTAACCCTCCATCTACATTGGATGGCCCAGCAGAAGATTCCATAGCATTCCAGACCAAGAGGATAAAATGCTGTTTGGAAATCAGTTGGGGCTCTCCACCTTTGGAGAGAGCCTGCGTTCTCCCTTGAGCACATTACTCTCACTTTCCCTCCTCCTTCTGCGTCCCAAAACCTCCATATAAAATCTGTTCTACTTCACTGCTCGTCTACTCTTGAAAATTCTTTTTTCTGTGAGGGAAGACAAGAACTCTGAGGAAACCTTGGGTAAGGCGTAGGACTGATTTTCCTTTCCTGCAGAGAGCAATTCCTCGCTCCAGCCTGAGTCTGTGGCTCCTCGAGAAACCTCCCGTGGTGGGGATCAACTCTCGTGCCTAGAGATCAAGCGGACATCAAGTGTGGCTTGATGGCCACCTCATAGGGCTGGTGGGGCTAGTGATTCCAGAAAGCTGGAATGACAAATTAAGATAGATGAATGATTGAAGATGTTCACAACATTTTGCACGTAAAGTTGTCTGAACAGATGAGTAGTAGCCACCAAAATAACAACATATCTTCTAGGCAGTTCTTGGGGTTTTGAGTGCACAGCATGGATTAAATCTGTGGAGGCACACTCATCATTGGAGAAGGCCGTGATTGTCCTAGCCCCATACTTATGGAAATAAAATGGACAGTTAATTCTTAATGAAAGTGTAGCTTAATTTTTTTTAATTAAATATAATTTTATATAATAACTGAAAAATTTATTGAATAAACTAAATTACAAATAATCTTATAAAAACATCTTAAAGAAAAAATCCTATTAGCTCATTCATTCATTTATTCCAAAAAAAACAGTAATTGAGTTCCTCTGTATCAGGAACAGCACTAAATGCTTGATTGGCTCCTATCCTTTAGGAATTTAGTGGAAAAACAAGTAATAAAATCATGAAATGAGCAAACTTGATTTTGTCCTACTAACATGGCACACTGGGTGTGAGAGAAAAGCTGAAGGCTGGGCTGGGCTGAGGCTAGGAGAGGCAGCCTCTGTGATTGCTTTCTTTTTTTTCACCGCTGGAGATGGTCTGTTTATTATTTTTAAAATTTTTTTTTATTATACCACCGTGAGACATACAATTACAAAGGTGTTCATAATTGGTTCTTGGTAATACAGTATTCCAGCACCCATCCCTCCACCAGTGCCCCATTTCCACCACTAATATATCCCTCCCCATCCCGCCCACCCCCAGGCTGCCTCAATAGCAGGTACCCCAGTTTTCCTCTCTTTCTCTCTGTCTCTCTCTCTCTCTCTCTCTCTCTCTCTCTCACTCTCCCTCTTTTTTACACATTGTGGCTAGCCCTGCAGTGTGATTGCTTTCTTAAGGCAAGGGTGTCACCTTGGAGAGAGTTAATATGAGAAAGAGTGAGAAATAAGACAATTAAAGTCTGAGGAACCAGATCACTTCGGGTCACATGACTTGTCATGGTAAGGTTGTTTCCACTGAGTTCTTTTCTTTTTCCCAAATCCCCACAAGTGGGGAAGCCTTCCTATTAGCTTATGACAACTTTTCAGAAAGCCTAACAATCTTGCTGCTAAAGTTATAGCTTTGATTTACTTATAAGCATAATACTTTATCAACATCTATTTGCAGCTATTTTCATGCAACACAGGCTTGGTACCTATGCCGCTATAATTCCTTGTACAGACTTAATAGAAAAGGATCATTTGTTGAATAAAATGTTCACAAACAATTTGTGCGTTCAACTGTAGGGAGGAGTGGATATTCACAGTAGGAAAAATTCTATTGAATAAAGTGAATCTAATGGTTACTAGGGATTTGAAAACTTGAAAATATCATCAAAATATAAATATTGGTATATGACCAAGATTGCATACTATTTTGTATCATTAAATCATAAAAAATATCAACTTTTACTGTAATCAGATTTTGAATGCTCAACATTCTCATGCCATTTAACTAGAACACCTTTTCCTAGATGAAAATGGATATATTAATTTCCATAAAAGTGTTATATTTTTACTGTATATATAATTCAGATCCATTTTCTATTTTCACTAAAATAAGTGCTTATAATACACAGACTTGGTTTTATATGACTAATTAGAACAGTGTATGGGAAAAAATAGGTTTGCAGGTAATATTGAAATTAAATATGTTAATCTGTACCTCTGTGTGCACATTTTATATGCGCTTTAATTTGCCAAATAAATTATAGTTCTCTGTTTATAAGGTGCCCTTGAAAGAGTGTCCTATTTTTGAGCAGTAATACCACGGGAAACAAATATACAAAGCTTTTAGCTATAGGCTACACTTGCATAAATTAAGTCCAGAGACGTTGGTTGGTAAGCAGAGCTATGGTATCCTTAGCTTTTTAAATACTCTAAATTGTTAACATGATTTTTTAGTGTGGTTACTAATATTAAGATAATAAATAATGTTTAGTTTCAATATAGCACCCTTCAGCCAGGGCATAAATTCATTTTGAATGCTGTGTTGAATTAATGTATAATAAACATACTGCAGTTTGCTATCAGGAATTCTCGATGAAATGCAGGAAGTCAGTTCTTTGCTTATGCATTAGTACTGCCAGTCTTGCTCTGTTTAATTTTAGCTATTTATAAAATTGCTCTACTGACAGTCCTCTTTATTTTAATGTGATTGTTTTAAAGCGAACCAGAAATGGTATGGGGTGCTTCCTGAAGTAGGTTATAAGTGCTGATGTAAGAATATCAGTCCTTAGTAAAATCCCTTTCACCATTAGCTACCTGCTATCAGGACATACGGACTGCCTATAATTGGGTGAATTGTGTTATTCTCTGTGGGGCACTGCCTGTAAAGTCGCTGCAGATACCAAGAGCTGCTGAGTGTCTCTGAAGGAGAAAGGAATACAGAGGACTAGTAAAAACAATGCTGTTGGTGGGAGTAGTTTGATAACAGTTATGGTAATTGCCACCTACTTCTGATATAAAGGTGGCATTTGTTCAGTTGTATTTAAATTGTTATTTCCTTTTGTTTGTTTCATTTGGGAGTCACTCCCAATTGTGCTCAGGGCTCACTCTTGGCTGTGCTCAAGAATTACACTTGGGAGGGCTCAGAAGACCATATGAAACACCAGGCATACAAGGCAAGCTAACTTACCTGCTGTATTATCTCTTGGGACCCTAAAATGTTATTTTTCACTATCTTATTGTTGGACTCTTTTTGAGGTATTTATTTAAGGAACAAATCACAGGATTTTTTGGTTTGAAGAGTAGTTCTGAGTCTTGAACCTAGATAAGGTATAGTGAGGCCCCTTATAGCAACTGTTTGTATCTAAAGAAAATTACAAGAGAACTTAGAAAAAAGGGAAAAAAAAGCATCAGCTCAAGCTGCTATAGCAAAAATATGAGTCCAGCTAGCTTCAACAACAGAAATTAATGGTCTTACAGCTCTGGAAAGTGGAAGTTCGAGATGAGGTTACTAGCATGGTCAAGTTCTGGAGCTAGCTCTCTTTCTGGTTTGTAGGTTTATAGATGGCTACCATTTTCCTAGCATTGAAAGTGAGCAAAATCTTTACTGTCTTTTTCCTTACTACTTTTCAAAAGTTGGAGACACACCTGGCGATGCTCAGGGATTACTTCTGGCTCTGCATTCAGGAATGACTCCTGGCAGAGCTCAGGGACTATATGGAATGCTGGGGATTGAACCCCATTCCTCCATACAAGGCAAGTGCCCTGTCTCTACTATTGCTCCATCTCTCTA
The DNA here is from genome assembly GCA_021461705.1 of Cryptotis parvus. NCBI lineage: Eukaryota > Metazoa > Chordata > Mammalia > Eulipotyphla > Soricidae > Cryptotis > Cryptotis parvus. Next base: position 63,886 of record JAJIBD010000697.1, on the reverse strand, counting down.
GGGTCTTTTTTTATTAGGACACTAAGACTACATGAACAGTACTCTCTCTGTAGACCTTACTGAACCTCAACCACCTAAACTTTAATTCCATAAAGGCTTATCTTCTAAGATAGTCACATTGAGGGTGAAGACTTAAATGACCTTGAGTAGAGGGAAACAACAATTTAATTGATAGCATAGTGTAAACTATTTAGCCTGACTCTTTTTTTTTTAAGTTTTTATTTTTACAATTACAAAGATATACCATTAAAAAGTTCATATTTGGGTTTTGGTCATACAGTGTTCCAGCACCCATCCCGCCACCAGTGCCCATCTCCCACCACCAACGTCCCCGGTTCCCTCCCCCTCCCCCAGCCCTCCTCCATGACAGTTTATTTATTTCTTTCCGTTTCTCTCTCTCTCTCTCTCTCTCTCTCTCTCTCTCTCTTTTCCTTCCCCTCCAGACTATGGATTACAGAACATACATTAAAGGGTTGTCATGTGTATCTTTTTGCCTCTATTTAATGCTCAGTTCTAGGTTGGCATTAGTACCCTCGACAATTGTTAGCACACTGTTCCATTTTCTGTCTTACCTAGCCTCTGACTCCCACACGTTTGTGATAATTTCCACCTTTGACCAGACCTCCTGATATATGTTTCACTTGACCTTGGATATTGGTATCTTAATATGTACATATATATTTATGTTATGCAGATAAATGCAGTCATTCTGTGTCTGTCTCTCTCCTTCTGGCTAATTTCGCTCAACATAATCTTCTCCATGTCCATCCATTTATAGGCATATTTTATAACTTCATTTTTCCTAATAGCTGCATAGTATTCCATTGTGTAGATGTACCAAAGCTTTTTTATCCAGTCATCGATTTTCGGGCACTCTGGTTGCTTCCAGATTCTGGCTATTGTGAATAATGCTGCTATGAACATAAAAGTAGGGATGGTGTTTCCCTGCGTATTTTTGGTTTCCCAGAGTAGATTCCCAGGAGTGGTATTAGCCTGACTCTTATATACTGATTTATCATTTCTTTGGTGCTAAAAATCTTTTGTAATTTAGAGTAAACCTAAAGACCCCCTTTTCAAAATGAAATTTTATTTATTATTATTATTATTATTATTATTATTATTATTATTATTTTGCTTTTTTGGGTCACACCCGCGATGCTCAGGGGTTACTCCTGGCTCTGCACTCAGGAATTACTCCTGGCGGTGCTCGAGGGACCATATGGGATGCCGGGGATCGAACCCAGGGCGGCACAGGCCGGCAGTGTGCAAGGCAAACGCCCTACCTGCTGGGCTATCGCTCCGGCCCCTTCTTTGTTTTTTTGTTTTTTTTTTAATGAAATTTTAAATGTAAAAGTAAATTACATAGTTTTACAAAGGAAACCAATAATAGGGAAAGGCAGTTTACAAAACTTAGAAATATTATGGTCTAAAGTATGTTTCTACATTATACGCATATTAAAGAACATGCTCTAGTACTTTGTCTAATAACCCTATAATTTTGTTGTAGTGACAGGTAAAAACACATGTAACTGTAATATACTTTGAAAATGTTTGTAATTTTTATTGGTAACTAAATCAGTTACTGCTATATTATTGTGATTGGCTCTTTATTGGGGGATTGGTGGAGTGACTGGGCTACTCCAGCTGTGCTCTGGACTGATTTCCTGTCTCTGTGCTCAGGGATCAATCCTGGTGGGGCTCAGGGGACCATATGTCATTCCAGGAATAAACCTGGCTTGACTATATGCAAGGCAAATGCCTAACCTGATCTACCATCTTTCTGGGCCCTGTTATTGGATTTTGGCTTACATAATGGAAAAACATGCTACATATTAATTAGAGCTTACTGAAACAAAAGAGCAACTTTTCATTTGACTTAAGTTCAGAGATTTGTCAATGATATGTATGGACAATGAGAATCACTAAATAAGGCTGGGAGGAGACCTCAAAAGCCTGGAATGCAGACCTGGCAAGTGCAGACCCTAAGTACCTGTTCCTGCTAAGACACTTAGCAGCAGTGAGCCAAATGTTTCTGGGGTGTCCCTGAGTCCTCTGAGCACTGCTTGGGGGTATCCCCAAAAGATTCATTGGCTAGATATTGCTTTTTAAGATGTGTCTATATTTTCAAACCTATTATTTTTTGTTTATTTTCAGGCCACATCCTGCAGTGGATAGTTTTCTCATGAATCCTAGCTCTGTGCTCAGGGATTATTCCCGGTGGGGCTGCAGAAACTGCATGTTGGAATTAGAATATGAGTCAGGTGGGGCTAAAGAGATATACACTGGCAGGGTGTTTACCTTGCATGCGGTCAACCTGGCTTCTATCCCGGAATCCCATACAGTCCTTTGCACATTGCCAGGGAGGCCAGGAGTAATTCCCGAGTTCAGAGCCAGGAGTAATCTCTCAGGATCACTAGGTGTGGCCCCAAAATGAACAAGCATACAAAATAACCCCCCCCACCCCCTTTGCAAGGATCAGTAACGTGCAAGGCAAGCGCTCTGACCTCTGAACCTGCTCTTATAGCTTGCTCTGGTTTAAGGGCTGTAGAGTCTCTTCAGCCTATTATACAACTTTTTCTGTTAGCAATGAATATTATTTTTAAAGTATTCCCGCTATTATACGTGATAATAATTACTCGTAATTTTTGTTATAGTAAAATTGATTTTAAAAAATTGTTTCATTTGCTTATTTGGTTTTGGGCTATACCTGGCAGTGCCCAGGTGTAGCCCAACTACACCTGCTTGCTTTGCATTTAGGGATCACTCTTGGTGGAGTTTGAGAGACTAGGCATCAAACTCAGGTTAGATGCATGCGAGGCAGTAGCCTCATCTGGTGTATTATTGCTCTGAACTCATTAAAGAATATTTTAAAAATATAGGTTTTAGCTAGAGTTGAATGAACTTTTAATTGATGCAGCATTAAAATGATAATATTATTTTAATCCACAAGTAACTCCACTGATAAAGGAATAGTTACAACATTGAGCACATGGGAATCCATTTTTAAATTCACCAGCCAACACAGACACACTTACTTTTTTGTTACTGACTGATTTAGGAATGTTATATATTTTGTAGGATTACTAAAATTCCCATCAAAGGAAAAGTAAATCTATCTCACTCTGAGTGAAATAGTGCACCTATGATTTTATCTCACAGTAGTTTTTGAGCTTGGTCCTTTCAGAAAAAAGGAAAATATGTAACCAAAGAGCAAAGCTATTTTCCATTCTGGAGACAAAAGATTGCTTTCTCAGTACGGAAACCTAAAAGGAAGCTGCGTCTTCAGGGAGAATGGTTGGCTTGCTGAGATCAACTTGAGTAAAAGCTCACAGAGGCCTTTAAGAAGTCAAGCTCTGGACAAACAATTTAGGGTGCATTAAAATTTTTTAAACTTAAGGAGTAGAAGTCTTGATGTCCTGAATTGGTCAACATATTCCCTCTTCCACCAGTCTCTTCCCCATTGATTCCATTCTCTCAACAAATTCTTTGATCTCTCAAGTTACCCACACTAATTCTTTCTTCTGTACAAGATGGGACATGTACAAGGAAAGCAACTAAGTTTATTCAGTCAAGTGTGAGGTCTCAGGAAATGGGCATTTAGCATTTGTTACTTTCTGCTCTGCATTCTCACAATTGAAAATAACCATTGACTTTCCTACTTGTATCTCTCTTTTATGTATTTTATTATTAAAAGAGTAGTAGTATAATAATGAGAATTTGAGTGACACCCAAGACTTGCTTAAGAAGCATCTCCAGTGTTTGTTGATTGCGGGATGCGATGCAGACTCCAGAGGTTTATTACTCTCTTGCGAGGGCCACAAAATTAGGATATGCAGTGTTAGGATTAGAACCTAAGTTGTGTCTAAATCCCACATCCATTTGGGGATGGATAGTCTCTGTGGCTTTATTTAAAGACACTCCAAGCAATGCACCAAACCTCAGAAGAACATAATCATGCTTCCGTACATAATCAAAAAGGCCTGTTTATTGATAGGTTTATTAAATTTTTAGTCAATGAAATAGAGCTAAATGATGAGATGTGGCAGGTAATGTGCTAAGCAATGATATTACAGTTGTGATTGCAGCAGACATGTGCAAGTGAAGCCCCCATCCAGAGGTACAGATGGAAGACTAAAGTGTGAGGACAGAGAGCTCAGACGTTGGAACAGTAAGATCTGAGAACACTGACTGTGGGTCTGCATAGCGCCTCTGGGCTGCCAGGATGTGCCCTTACGGAGCACAGTGCTATACAGAATCTGAAGTCTTTCTGCATAGGTTGAGCCTGGCTTCTTCATGTCCTTGCTGTGTGATCGTGGCAAAGATGCTTAACCCCCTAGTCTTCCTCTTTTTCCTCTGTAAAATCTCATAACAATAGTAATCGATCTCCAGGAATTAATGTAGAAAGGTTGATATCTGGTTGATCTGTTTAAAATTCATGTAATGGTTGTTTATAAAACTAATAATATACAAAATAGTACCTATTATGATTACTATTGTTCTTTCTTTGCTTGTTATTTCTTTACTTCATTCCTTGAACCTGTTCTTATAGCTTGCTCTGGTTTAATGTCTACAATTAATATTTGCTAATCCTGTTGCCTTCTGTCACCCTGTCCAGGCTCTGATGTTTTGGCCTCGAATTGGCATGTCCTTGAAAGTCTTCTATCAATGTGATCTGGTCCATTTGATAAAGCTCTGACTAATATCCTGGTTAAGGCTCTGATTTTCACCTTTAGTCTTCTTAAAGGAAGCAGAGATGGACCTCATATCTTTGTTGAAATTCTGCAAAAATGCAATTTGAAGTTAGATTGACCTTCAAGCTGACAAAGTAAAATAAACAGTTTTATAAATGAAAATGGCTAATCTGAAATAGATCACAGCTAAGAACTTCATTTTTTATTCATTCTCTTCATACAACGTTGGTATCATACAAGTGAACATCTAATATTGTACTTCATTGTAGAGCTAGCCGAAGATGCAGTTAGAGGAAATTAAGAATACCAGGGACTGGAAGAAACCAAAAAAATATGTTTGCAGTACTTATTTCAGAGGATTTTTGAACTTAAATATAGGCTTTCCTAAATTAAAAATCATTTTACTATAATTTCATTGTTGGATTCTCTTCCAAACTTTTTTTTGTGCCCTAGAAATTAACTTAAACAGACTTTTTAAAATTTTCTAAATATAGGGCAGAACATCACATACTTCAAGAAACTGCAGGAAGGTGCAGAAGATTTGTTGCTTAAAATTTACTTGTATCTCTTACTATAGAAATTTTCAATTTCTGGTGGTGGTGTTGGGGGGACAAGTGACAATGCTCCAGGGTTACTCCTGCCTCTTTGCTCAGAATCACTTCTTTGTGATGGTGCTTAGGGACCCATGTGGTATGGGATTGAACAAGAGTCTGCTATATACAAAGCAAATGCCTTAACACCTGTTCTCACCTCCTGTAATTCCAGCAATGTTCAAATTTTTAGGAGGAAACAATTATTAAGAGTGCAAATATTTAAGAGAATATAGTGAAAGGAAAAACAAAACTTTTGCAATTGCATGGGAAATAAATCAGAGGTTCTCAACACCTCCTCCTATTCACCTGACAGCTCAGTCTAGTGCCTATGCACAAAGGAACCATTTCAGATCTTTTCTTGTTCATACGGCCAATTCCTGATGCATCCAGCAAGCTGGCCACCTGACCCTAGTTCTGGTTCTGAAGCTCAGGATCAGGGAAGACCAAGGACCAGCCTGCATCAGCAGAGAAAGAATGAGGGTGATAAATAAGCACAGTGCTCACACCTGACTAGGCTGTATTGAACTGTGTGGCCATATATTTGATACAGTTCTGAGATTGATGGCCTAGAAGAGGAAGCTGCTCTCTCTGGTAGACCTCCCTATTTCCATCTGCCCAACACACACCTGAGCTGTTAGGAGCACAGTTTAATTTTGGATCCAGAAACTTGTAACTTCAGCTGTTTTGGGAAACACTTGATCTTTTTGTATAAATTCTCTTTTATTGTATCACAGAAAAATAACTGTTGATTTTCCCAAGGGATGGCCATGTCTAATCTTTCCCTTAAGTTGAACATATAAACACTATCGATATAATAGTTTTATGATATCATAGATATTCTATTAATAACATTTATTAAATTGAATTACACATTTAGAAGTATGATAAGACATATTCGCAAAATTGCAAAATCAGTGCTAGCTGGTAAAATGTTAAGCTAACATGGTTACATCTAAATGGAGCACTGTTGAAAGAATAGCTGAATTATGTTCAAAAATTCATGACAATTGAAAATTTTTTTTTAAAAATATTAATTGGAAATTATGTATAACATAGTTATATGTTCAACTCTAGACCTACATTCATATCTAAAAAATTCTACCTTATAATTCTTGGTCTCTTGGAACACTGGGTCCCAGTGAAGTGATGATTTTTGCCTTTTACTTCTTGTGCTAACTTTCCAAAAAGGGAGACAACCAAAGTATTGTCATTGATTTAAATCTCTCTAGAGACACCCAATGCCACTGATCGTCTCTTCCCTCTGATTCTCTTCTACAGAAATTCAGTGTCCAGATGTTTCAGAATCCAGATGGCCTATGAATCCTCTATCACCCTGAAAGGAGGAAAATGTGCATGAAAGTGGAACACTGAAAAGAAAAAAAATACGTAATTTAGCTTTGGTGATGTAATGACAACATACAGGGCTTAAAAAAAAAACTTCTTTCCCTAAAGTAGTAAGTTAATAAAATGCATGTTATAGGCTCTATCAGCAAGCCAAATTTTCAGTTTTGCTTCTCTCTTTTTTTTTTTTATTCCAACACCATTAAGAGGCTTGCAGAGATCCACACTGTTTAAAGGGCAGACAGCATGGAAGAACTATCATGTACAATTTAAAGTAGCAGCTAAAATTGGAATGGTCACAAGAAAGCCTGTTTCTTTGCAATTAAATTGACAAGCTGTCTATGATTACCCTAGGGAACTTGGCAGCTGAGTGATAAAAAAGACTGCCGAGTGTTGAAAGGTCTAACACAACTTACTAGGTGGACAAAGACCACATCTGCTTAATATACTGATTGGGAGAGTTGTGGAATGTTCTTGGCTAAATTAGCTGAGAGGGGACACTAATAATACTTTTCCTCTCTAGGACTGTGTGCTCATAAACCATGTTAGAAATTACCTACAAATACCTGATGTTCTTTAATATGAGCCTACCACTACAAATCACCAGAGAATTGAGCAGAAGTTCAGAATGAATAATTCTGAAACAACATTTAACCATACCTTTATGATTATGTACTGATAGAAGAATATAAGAACTAGATACAAAGTGTTTTTTTGAGTGATATATGTATGTCTATCTATCTATCTATCTATCTATCTATCTATCTATCTATCTATCTATCTATCTATCTATCTATCTATCTATCTATCTATCTATCTATCTGTCTGTCTGTCTGTCTGTCTGTCTGTCTGTCTGTCTGTCTGTCTGTCTGTCTGTCTGTCTGTCTGTCTAGCAAGTAAATGTTGCTAAAATAGCATTGATAATTCAATACAAAATATTTGATAAGAATTACATATTATTGTCTTTTTAGGAATCTTTTGGGTTAGGAAAACTGAAAATTAGGCTAAAGAAGAGAAAACAATCACCAGATTTTGGGTGGCAACAATTTGTGAAGACTAATGCACTAATTTCAGTAAATCTTAATATTACTTAGTTCACTCCTTAAAAGAAAAAAGATAAGTGAAAAGTAAATACAATAGTCAAAAGCATAAAGATTTCTTCTGGTATATCTCACAGGTATTAACAACAAACTGTGATGACGGAATGAGTGATCACCGTGTCTTCTTGACTGTCTGGTTCTTTCTGAAGGATGAAGACCACTTAGTTCAGCAAACTTGGAAAATGATTTGTGACTCTTTTCCAAAGCAGGATAACCCTAAACAGGATTTCTCAAGCTGAGCCCTTTATATATAACCTTGTCTTTCACTTCAGAACTATAAAATCACTATAGATTTTCTATTTAGCTGGCCAACATAGGCTGATCTTTGACACTGTGTGGACTCAAAAAAAATATTCAGAGCTTAAGTTTGCTCAAATAAGCAGCTTCAACACTAAATAAAACATATTTAATAGTATGTTCGTGTTAATAAAAAAGTTCCTTCTATCATTAAAGCATATTACGTCTTTAAGAGTGATAAAGTGATCATACATCTGAAATTATCTTATTTTTCCTTATAGCATAGATTTTGCTAGTCCCATTTTAAAGATAAGAAGGAAATACCAGAAAGGTTAAGTGAGTGCCTTGCCTAAAGTTACAGAGTAATCGCAGAACCATATTTTTGCAAAGCAAAGGAAGAGTGAGAGCAGGGTCTAATGTGGAGTTTAGTATGAGGTATTTAAAAAAAAGCCCTTCATTTGCAAAACCTAAGTCAACACATTTGTATAAATTGAACATTCAAACTTCCCTTTTGGGATAACTGGATGAGATGATACATGTCTGCTGATGCCTTCAGCCAGACTCCTAAGAATCTGAATCTAATTATTGAGGAAAAATACTGTTCTCGTTCCTGCCATCATGTTGAAGGTTATACACTTATGTACTCATTACTTGCTTTTTCTAAGAAAATGTACATGTGGTAGGAGGATTGCTATAATATGCCTTTTTTTCCAAATGTCCCCATTGCTACTAGCTAGCACAATGCTTTGTACAAAAAATAGGGTGGAATAAATGATTTTTGATGCTAAGTATGATTTCTGAGAGATAACAACCAATTTTGCTCCAAAGAAACAGTTTTCATACAATTCTTGATTATTCATGGAAATAGGGACTAGGAATAGCATGGATAATTGAAATACACAGACAACCACAAACATCATTTTACAAATAGCTTCAATCTTCTCCCTTGGCAAACCTTTAACTATCACTAATAACATAATTAGGTGGACTTTTCTGAGATTTATTTTTCTCCTCCCCCACTGCTCTAGTTGTGGTACTGCTGAGTGGAAAAATAATTTGCCAAATATAGGTAACAGGTTTTAAGAGACTTGACTGGACTAAAACAAATTTTTTTAAATGTTCAGATCATTATAGTACGTGCATGTGGGCACTTAAATTCTTTTTTAATAAAAGGGATATACAATGTCAGAAAGACACTACCTAATCTTTTCTCTTCCTCTCTATCATCGACTCAACCACAATTCTTGGGGTTAATCAGTTACTTCATGCCTGTTATGTGTTATAGCATTATTTAATGTTTTCAGTTAAACTTTTAATACAAGCTTGCAAATAAACTCTAGCAGCAAGGACAAAAAAAATCCCTTAAAATATAGCATAGTGTGAGATTAAGATCCAGAGAGAAGTATATATCTTAAGTTATGGTAATAGTGGATGTCTTGACAGATTTTTAAAAAATTGCCTGATCACTTGATACATTCATAAAAAATGCCACCTCTTTACACAAGGAAAGTATACTGAGATATGGAGATATGGAAATGACTTTATATCTCCAGTTTACAACATTCAGTGCTGCATTATAGGCACCTTCTAGAATCAAAGCACTAACAGAATCAGTCCTGGTTCTCTGTCCAACAAACATTTCTTATTTTCTTACCAAGAGAATTTGAAGTTTTTTCAGACATCTGTGCGCCCAGTTAAAAATTTTCATCCCTCCAGATTTTTTTACCACCAACTGATCCCAGATTTGAGGTGTAAGAAAACTCTGTTGAGCAAGGCTCTCTGCAAACCTTTGTTCTCCCTTTAAAAAAGGAATATAAGCAGCTAGCATGTATCTTATCCTCTGCTTGGAACACAATGTCTGGAGATTTGCCACTTTGTTACCCCCAAACACACAAAAAAATCCCACTAAGGATATTTGGTTAAAATTGAAGGGAACTAGGGCCAGGGAGATAGCACAGTAGGTAGGGCACTAATCTTGCACATGGCTGAACTGGATTCATCTGCAGTACCATCTCTGAGCACCTCCCGAGCCTGCCAAGCAAGATCTCTGAGAGCAGAGTCAGGACTAAGTCCCAAGCACCTCTGGATGTGAACCCCAAACAAAACAAACAAAAAGGAAACTGAGTCTCTTTTGGAATTGATGGGAGGGACATTGAATTTGCCTTGGTTTGTCTTTCTCTAAGTTCCTCTAAAGGAAAGCCAAATCCCCAGGTGGCTAAGTCATTTTGGTAGGTATCTGTTATGAGCAAGTGAAAGCTGTAGGCTGTGATAAAACAGGTTGTTCTGAAACATCTGAGATTTTAAGTACTCTAATTTGGTGGTTCTCTTCACACTCTCTGAAAAACAAACAAACCCAGTATTGGTTTCTTCTGGCTAGTAGCTAGATGTTTGCTGTACATCACGACCACAAGTGGTTTTCAGGGGCTACTCTCTGTGATGCTCAGGAGACCAGTGGTGCTGGGGATCATACTGAGGTTCTAATCATGCAAGACTTAACCCCTTTATTATCTCTCTATCACACCCCCCATATGCATATTTAAAATATTTCTCCTATGTCTAGCTCTCTAACAAATGAATGTTATGACTCAGCAAAAGGACACCTGGGATGGTCTTCAAATCTTAAGTTTTATGAGAAGAAGCATTCTATGGGACAACTCACAGTAAAATCTGTGAATTCTAGAATTAAATCTGGGTATACTAAAACCATTAAGAGCTGTACTTTTCTATATCTGCTGGAAACGAAAATGAGTTATAATTACATGACTATGTTTGAAAATGACCATCATGGAGTTAATTTAATGAGGCCATCAGGATTCTGAAACAAAGAATTTACTTACTTTTTTCTTCCTTCTATGAAAATATCTTGCAAATTGGAGGCTGGGCTTGGTATGCATAGTACTTAGAATCCACATATTATCTGTGTAGATACTCTTTCCTACTGCTATCTTCAGGGAACTGCAAGTTTCTGAGAATTGGGCCTGTATTCACTCACCTTTTCCTCAGTGTCTATCACTTAGTGAGTGCTCACCACATACTGATTGAACCAAATATGTGAGATATGAAAAGAGTGAAGGGAAGAAATTCAGAATTATAGACTTTTCTTTCAATTCTTTTACTTTATATATTCCAAGCAATAGAAAGGGTAAAGAGAAATAGGAAAGACAGAGCATTTTGACATTGTAAATAAATCCTGAATCAAATGAGGAAAGAAAAATTATTTGGGTTTTTTAGCTTGGGGAAGTATAGGGATCAAACTATCATAAAAATAATTAATAACTAGGGGGAAATTTTCCATTTGTTTAAAATACATATTTCTCTATAAATCATGCTCTAAATGGCTTATTGGTATCCAACTTCAATGTTTTCCTAAGTTTGTGCTAATATTTTAAATACTTCTAGATTTTAATAAAACTGCAACAAAAACTCCCTCGAATGAGAAAACATAATAGATGTAGATAATTATGATGATGGAAATGTGCTATTTGGTCTATGGGCTTACAACAAAAGACATTGCTACTAATTCAGTGTTAATTATTTGTGAGGAATTAATAACTGTAGATTGTGTGCAAACCTGGTCTGTAAACAGACATCACAGAATATGAGTATTTGCCAGATTACCAATAATTTTGCCAGTTGCTTTATGTAAGGATAGCTAGCATTTAACTCTGTTTCAACAGTCTTGGAAGTTTCTGAGAAATAGACACTGGTTTATAATGCATGTGAGCCCATCATTTACCCAAAGTATCCAAGCAACTGGGACATTGTGTTTCTATCCATGTGAATCACAGCTAGATTCCAAGCCTCATAAGGACAGCTCGGGACTGTGATTAAGACTTACAGAATATTCCACAGCCAAGGTTTGAAAAATGCTGCTGTAAAACTCATCTTCCCAAGTCTTAGACCCTTGCCCAAAATCATGTCAAAAAACCAAGCAGTTGGCTCTAAAGTCATACCTATTTTTTCCATTGCTTCAATGGTAGCCAGGAATAATTATAATAAAATATGATTTCAATTAACTTTCAAGACTAACCAATCAAAACAAATTTATTTATTTATTTATTTATTTATTTATTTATATTATATTTGGCTAGACCAGACTTTTCCAAAATGTGAATGATTTCACGTGAGAACAAGACTTATTCATTTCTTACCTGAGAGCTAATAGGCCGAGGAACAGGATTGAATGTAGCCTTATTATTTAGATATTAGTGTGCCTTGAAACAGGGAACAGCTCACAACTCTGAGTATATGTATAAAATCTCTTCCTAAAGCAACAATTTAAAGTCTTAAGGAGGAAAGTAACATATTCCAGGGGACATACTGGGACGGGAATTTGGAAAGTGTTCTCTACCAAGTTTCTCTACCTAATCCCGAGCTGCTGAGTCACTCTGCAGGCGTGCTTTCAGGCTGCTCTCCCTTTTGGAGCAGACAAACACCTGGGACGTTGGTCACTGCCATCAAACCCTGACAGTCTCATCATAGAACAGGATAAAACTGTCCCAACTGCCTACATCTCACCCGACTCACTCTGACTCTGGCCATTTTCGCGTTGCTCGGTCCTTCACTATTCATTTTCACCAGGCAGTTTGTCACTCTTCCTCCCTCTAAAGGATTACACCAAAAGCAGGTCCTTTGGGCAGCAGTTTCCCCTAAACTGTTCTTCCGTCTGCCTGCAAACATTCCTGTGAATGTTTTGTTTCCTGATGTTTGATAATTATTTAATAATTACAACTCTTACCTGATGTTTGATAATCTCTGAAGCTACTCTTCCTAGCTCTTATTCCCCCAGGATATTTTTTTACATGGCTTTTGCCTTGCCATGATTTCTCTAAACTAGCTTATGATTCTTTGAAATTCACTTTTTTTCACCTGGATTTATCATCTCCACATTGGCCAGGATGTTTGGCCAATTTGTCATCACATTTCTCTGTGCTTTCTGAAACAAGGCTCCTGAATACTTTTCCAATTCTCTTTCATCTTTTAAAATGTTGTTCTATTATCTTATTTTAAAAAACCTGCTTAATAAGACTCCACAATTTACATAGTAATTCGGAGCTGAGTTTCATTCACAATATTCCAACACCAATCCCATCACCACTGTCGATTTCCCTCCACCGATGTCCGGGTTCCCTCCCACCCCTGCCTGCTACTTGATAGGTACGTTTTAAAGTTTGGTTGTTGTGGCTTGGATCTCAGGCTTTCCTTGTTGTTGATCTGTAGGTATACAGATACACTACAACTCACACTGTCAGTGTACCAGGTTCCTGCTCCTTGCACTTGCTACCTTATTTTTCCTTTCTTGTTTCCCTTCTATTTATCTTATTGCTTCCTATTTTTCCCATTAGGTTTCTTTCCTTCCCTATACCTTTTATCTCTATAATCGAGAGACCAGGGTGATCTTGGTTGGTATTCCCATCCATAACTTGTCAGATGATCTCATTTGTCCAATTCCCTTTCTTTAATCTCCACACGAGGCTGGGAGTAAGAAGAATACTAGAGTGGGATCCTGAGATTGAGGGACCCCTGGGGAAAAGGAACAGTCCAGTCTCTTTCTCTCATGTAAAGTGAGCAAGTTTATTGTGGTCCAAAATCCCATAAGGTATAACACTTATAAAGAGTCAGGGAACAGTCCAAAGTGATTCTTGCACCCGAAGAATGCACTGCAATGTAAGAGCCATTCACTTAGCAATAACAAAGGGGGATCACACGTTTATTTGATGGCATGGCACTGAGAAAAAAGGAATTTGGGATGCAGGGTGGAATATTGGCTTTTCTGAAGCAGAAGCAAGCACATAGTTTATTAGATTGGATTAAAGCTGGTCAAGATAAATAGATTCAATTGCACTTTGCAAACGAGGTAAATGTGAGCGCCTCTCTGCCTTTCCCAGCTCAGTGTCTAACTGTGCGGCATGTTTCTCAGATGCCTACGATTGAATTTGCATCCTGTAATAATGGAAAATAATATTGGGCTTAATTTTTAAACAAAAACCTTTATGGGCATGGATCCAAGATGGGAACAAAAATAATGCATTATTTTACATAGCTGACAAGGTACATCTGAGGGATAAAACATTTGCACACACTGCAAACAAATGAAAAGCCCTAGTCAGGCCTGTTAGGTTCAAGCTATGATCTATTGCAAACTGAGGATTGTAAAATGAGTAACAGTCTGGAACCATGGTTTATCAACAGTTTTATTTTCCTGCGACAACTTTATCCTAGAGAGCTAGAAAAGCGTGGAGCTTCGATTTTAAGAGGATTGTGTGAATTTTGAAGTATTTTCAGTTTCATCTTGTAAGGTTTGCATTCAGCAAAGTTGCCTCCAAAATACTGCACAAAATCTATTTGGGCATAAGAGCTCTCAGAGATTTTATGAACCCGTTGGGTTGGCTCTGGGAAAAGTACATTGGAAAACCTAAGTCACAAAATGGAAAATGCTCTTTTGATAAAACACACACGCAATCTGAAATGCTCGGCTTACCTTTGTGTACCTTTGTGTTCTTTCTCTTTTTCATTCAAGGGAAGGAAATTGGTGGGGGTGGGAAGCATTTTTAATTGTGCCTCCTGCTTTTTTTTTTTTTTTTTTTTGAGCAGTCATTTGAAAGTGCATAATAAACATCCCTTTCAGGCCCGAATAGTTTCGTGCGTGATGTAGAGGCAGCAGAAAGAGGGCCTTGCGCCTTCACAGCGCCATTCCCTGTTTGTCTGTGAGCCCCTGACCTCGTGAGCCCACCTGGGACCTCGGGGATGTTCCAGCAAAGCTCAGAATCCCAAACCCCTGCGACCTCAGGGGCCCGCCGCGAATGGCCTCGAGCTCCCTCGCTTTCATCCCCTCTAGCCCAGCTAATTGCTTCTCTGTATGTAGTCAGCACCCGGGCAGCGGGCGTTTCTGCGGTGTCCCCCACCACCCAGAGGTAGACAGGAACCCCGGGAGTGCAGATGAGGCGAGGCCAAGGTGGCACTGCCGGCGCCCTGCACGCGACCCCGAGGCCGCGACGGTGCAGCCGCGAGCTCGCTGCGGCGGGGCGCGGGCGGGCCGGGCGGGGGCGCGCGCCGGCTGAGCGGCGCCCCCGCGGCAGCCCCAGCGGCAGCTGCGGCGGAGAGGAGCGCGGGCGGCGCGGGGAGCGGGCAGGACGCGCCCAGAGACACGCAGAGAAAGGGCAGCGCCGCCGCCTGCTGCCGTCCTCGGCGCGGTTAATCACGCGCTCCCCTCTCGCTGCTGATTTGCAAGAGCAGATTAATCAGGGAGCGCGGCTTGATGAAATTTGCTGTTATTGTGCCCATTTTTAGCAACATCTTTTATTATCTTCATTATTCATTTACAGGGGACCGGCATCAATTATGCAAATGAGTTCACAGACTTTGCAGATTACTTCATTTGCCGCTATTGTTTGTGGAAATTTAATTATTAAATATTATTAAGCTTGCGTTTTCTTCAATTTTCCAAGGCTTAGTTTCATTTGATTTTTCCTCCAGCTGCTCTTCTTTCCTTTCAGTGCCAAAACAGCTCCTCATCAAAGCGGCTCTGGCATGTGAAGACCAAATAAAATCTCCTCAATTTAATAATTTTGATGTTAGTCCCTTGTTCTCAGCTGCTTGCTCAAAGCAATGCAGAGAGGAACGCAGAGCACATTCAATTTAATGAGCAGAAATTGAATTCAAGTTTGTTCGGAATTGACTTCAATTAAGCAGAGTCTTAATGATAAATTAATCTCTTTTCTTTATTCCCCAGAATTTGTTTTTCAAAGTGGGAAATTGGACTACATTGAAAGACCAAATAAAGAATACCAATTTTAACTAGATCATGGAACTGATAGCAAAATTTAATTCTTTATAGCAACGTACTTGGACAAATAGCATTTTTCCATGGCATGTATTATAATTTATATTCATTGTTACCACTTACACAGCCATGGCATGGATAAAATGGCAGTTGAATTAAATATGGGCTTGTAATAGACTTCAGAGTTTTAATCTTTATTAAGAAACTCTAATTGAATGCATAATTAGCTTTTCAGGCTTTAGGAAATTCAGTTTAATATCTGTGTGAAGTGAAAACATTGATCAGGAATTTTAAAGCCATTTCTGTGAGTTTATTTTTTGAGGAGAAATTATCAGGCGGTACATAAAATAGCATTTCAAGTGGAAAAACACAAATGCGAGATGCAAGGAATTAGGTTCATCCTGTTTCGTTGGGGCGCCCGAGCCAGGGTTGCCTTGGAATCAGGGCCAACACTGGTAATTTTAAGTTCCTTTTATTAAAACCTCTACTGTTCCTCTAGGCCACCAAATCTATTATTTGTGTCCAGACCCTGCTGAAAAAATCACGCTCACGGCTACTTGGGGATTTTAATGAGGGCGTCCATATTGATTGTATGGTTATACTGTTTGGGTTTACCGCCACGGGAAAATGTACCTGATGTTTGTGTTTTCTCCCTCCCCACCTGATTCATGGATCATCTTTTTTCTGGAACAGGCAGAGCATAATTCTCCGCGCTCCAGACTGAGAAGCACTCCATCTACATATGCCAAATGTTATTACTGCAGTTCCTTCAGGAGTGACCTTACATGAGATGATGTTTGTTCCAAAGAACTTCAAGCTGTTCACTGTGGTATAGTTATAGTCACAAATTTAAAATACATCAGCGTGAGAAAATACATTTAGGCGGTGAACTGATTCTCAGAGGATGTGAGCTCCCTCCCCGCGTCCCGCGTCCCGCGTCATGCTCCTCTATGCACAGGTTTTATTACTCTGGGCCACTCAGAGTGTGTGAAATTTTGACTTTGCTGAGAATTTTAAATTGAAATGCGTGTGATGGAGATTACCTTCTTTGTGTGACAGTCTAGTATCATCATTTGCAGTACTTTCCTGGTCTGCTTGCTTTATGTTGGAATTAAAGATTTATGCAATGATAGAATTTTAAAACTGATAGAGTGCTTGAATTCATCTGGTCCAACTCCTATGTTTTATAGATGACAGACCTGAGGCCTTAAATGTTATGTAATTTTACTAAGGTCACAGAGGCAGCAGGAGGCCAACAGGGCTAGGGCTTGTGGGTCTTCCAACTTTTTTTAAGGAAAGAAAGTTTTCTTCCAGAGTGCTTTCAAATTGTGCAGTGACATATGTGAGTAAGTGGAAACTAGTTTTTAAAAAAGACAGGAATTAATTTTATTGTCTTGTTCAAAGTGGGAAATTATTGATTAAAGTGCGTAAAAGCTCACACAAACCTAGTAAGCCTATTTATCTGGAATTTAGAAAATTGGCAAGCCTAAATAAAGGAATTGTGTGTGTGTGTGTGTGTGTGTGTGTGTGTGTGTGTGTGTGTGTGTGTGTGTGGGTCCTGTGCATGCATGCACTTTCCTTTGTGGAAAGGAACAATGAAAAGTAAGAAAGGTATTATCAGGAATTTTTAAATACAAAGCAGGAAACTTTATATTGCTATAGGCTCTATGCACACAAAGCCCTATATTTTGGAGTGGTGGTCAACAACATTTTAAATTAGTATTTCCAGTATTTATTTATTTCATCCCTTGTTAAGCAATGTTAGCTCAAACCTTTATTTCATTGCAAACTTTGTTCAACATTAATGAGCAGTGAATAGCGAGCAATTTGCTAGTTGTTGAAAATAGGAAGATTTACAAGGCTGCAAAATTGTTACAGACTACAAACAGGGCAGACACAAAGGAACCAAGAATTATCCTATAATAATAGTAAGTGTTCTAATTTGTGCATAGACTTCTGGGAGTTTACACTGCGGGGCATCTAGAGCATACTGGAAGTCCTAAGAAACATTTTCCATGCACTAGTTCTATAAACCCTACCTCTGAGGGTGAATCTACAAGGTAAAGAAGGTATGACAATAAATGGGGTAGGTTGGAGACAAGTCAGTTTTTATCTGATAGAAGTTAAAGAGGGTGGAATGGAAAGAGGCAGAAAATGGAATGAAAACTGACTTAAAGTTTGTTTAGATGTGCCTAACAAGCAGGAGGAGTACTGGTAGATTGAATTACAAAGCAGGGTCAGACCAGTAAGTACCGTTTGTAAAAGTTAAGGGTCATTTCTCCTTTCTGGAGTGCTCCTTTCACTGCCACTTCCATTAGAGTACAAATATCCCTGTGATCTCTGTAATTTCATCTTGATCCTGTTTAAACTACTACTTTGCTATCACTTAGTACCTCGTTAAGGTTAGAGAAATTTGCAGTATGGTGGGCAAGGAGTGGGGACAGGAAGCAGGAAGATCAAGGAGAAACAAGAGTAAAGATATTGGTGATGATGAGGAGCTACCTGAAACTGCCTATTTGCAACTTCTGCTTTAGGACTCAGGTAGGTCTCTTTCATCACCACCAGTCATAAAGCCAAAAAATTATCTGTGCAACTTCTGCTCCTGGGTAATGACTATATTTTTTGCCACTTTTTACCTTGGTAACAATGTGTAATGAGCATTTGTAATGATAATTTGTAATGTTTGTAATGATGGCTTCCTAGAAACTCAACACCCAGAAGAAATTAAGGCAGACAAAATCTTATTAAGTCTGGGTAGAAGGTTACAGCAAATTTTTGAGAATCAGCCTCCAATTGAATAGGGTTTGTGATGTTAATTAAAACATTGAATCAATCAGAATGCCACATTTCCCCCACCATTCTAAATACATTAACTCACTAAATCCATTTTATTTGTCAATCTATAAAATTGGATTTTCAATTTTCGATTCAAGAAAACTAAGGTTAAATATAAACATTAAACACACAAAACACTTCAGATAAAATCAATGCCATTTTCTTTTAAATTAAAATTGTATACTTTCAGTGATAAATAAGAGTTCATCAAGAAAGTAGCAGGAATTTAAAAAAGCTCTAGGAGATGTGATGTAGCTTCAAAGCGAAGGTTAGGTTAGCTATGGTTAATTTAATTCAGAAAGAGCTCTTTATTGCTGAAAATTCACTTAAGGATGGAAAAGATAGGGATTTTCTCTATCACCTGTTGACTTCAGTTCAATTAAAACCCCATCTGAGATCATTTAATGCAGCCAAGAGATGGAAAGAACATAAATAACCATCAGCAAATAAATGTATAAAGACCTAATATGCAAATATATATATATATATATATAAAAATAATTGACTGTTTTTCAGCATGAGAAAGAAGGAACTTCTATTATTATCAGCAGCATTGATACATTACACCCAAGTAGAATAAGTCAGAGAAAAAGAAAACTATTGCATGTATCATTTCTATGTGGAATCAATTAATAATGAATAAAGTTCATGGACCTAACTACTTAGTTGATGTCAGTATATTATGAAATTGTAATTTTTCTAAGAGCATAGCATTTAAATATTCTAACCAAGATAAAAGTCTTTAATTATATATTGATGCATTATAAATTGCCACAGTGTAACTTTAAATATCGTAAAATTTTGTTTATCTATTTAATCTTATTAATGCTGAAAAGTACAGGCTAAGAAAAATTCTATATAAGTGTAATGCATGCATGAGTTTGAGATTATACTTCTTTTGATGGCTATTTAATTAAATATGTTAGAATACCAACTGTCAGCTGTTATTCTGGAAACACTGATGAGAGAAATTTCTTTAATTCTTTTCTCCTGAAGACCTTAGCCATTCTTCATTTGGCCTGACCAATACACATGCTTTGTTTCAGCTATCAATCTGATAATCCCAAATCAACCTACTTGACTCTTTCTCCATTGTGCTTGCATCTCTTATAGTTTTCTCTTGAAAAACTCTCTGGTGCTGATTTCTCAGTTTGAAGTTGAATAAGCAATAATTTGGATTTGGTTGTGTTTTTCCTTTCTGTGATAAGCTGCGTTGCCAATTCACTGTATCACTGTATCACTGTCTTCCCATTGTTCATCGATTTGCTCAAGTGGGCACTAGTAACATCTCCATTAGTCTGTCACAAGCAAGTGCAACCCAAGGGCATCTACTTGCTACAGGGACAGGAGGAGCCCGAAACCATTCTTCAGGTTATGGAACTGAGGTCCATAATAGTTACTAGCCTTTGGCATAAAAAGTAAATAAAACACGGTAGCTTGCCAGGCTTTACTGTGTAGGTGGTATGGTCTCAGTAGAAGGCTCTCAACCCAAGCATTTACTGATGAAACTTAAAGGGGAAGATCAGGTTTTCTCTTGGATGGAGCTCTGAGGAACTATGGAGTCTGGATGTTAGAATGACTAACTGCATGATGTGTGGTTTGCTCTGGCTTCTTGCCAGGCTTACTGGTATCAGTTAAAACATGTCTATAACTGCTTACTATGTATAAATGTGAAAGAAATTGGGAAGAACCTTATGCAAAATTCAATATCCTATAAAAAATATTGTGTGGCCGCAAAGCAGCCATGCACCAAGGGAAATGTGGGTCTGGCGTGGGTGGGTCTCCCTCTTCTGGGGCAACTGGCATGGAGGTGGAGGAAAGGGTAGGGCCCAAAACTCCACTCTGAGTCTGGCCAGCATGGTCTCTCCCCGCTCATGAGCAATGTTGGACTCGGCCTGGGGATGGCCGAGCCCCTTACTGGGAGGTCAGCTCCATGGGTTGCTTCCACATGGGAAGACCCACAGCTGTGCTGCTCGGCCGGTCCCATGTGGAAGCAACCCATGCATTGCCAAATATCTTTTTAGAATATGATAGATATTTGTTAGATACTTTGCTGCATTTTGGTGTTCAACTTAGTTTGATACAACCAATGCTTATTGAACTTCTCAGAGGTTCCCAAAATACTTAATCTATCACCACCTGTTTAGAAAAGAAAACTTCTTAGTGTCCCTCTAGAAATAATGTTTAAGTAAACAAACAGGAAAGTCCCCAACTCTCGACACACAGGCTACTACTACCCTTTTGGGTCAATCCAGTGCCCCCTGTACTGGGGAGTGGTATCTCCCACATTGGGAAATACTGTATAGAAAAAGATAGGGGATGCCATAGAGAGGAGTCAGTTACTATGCCATTAAGCAGTGCATGAGTGGTTAAATGATTATTATTGAAGTAGTAAATGTTGTATCAAAGGTAGAATTATGGCTAAGAGGAGAGTAGTAGATGACTTAGGAAAAGGAAAACTTAACCTGAGTCTTAAAGAATTCACTGAATTTGCCAGAACAGAGGAGATGACCAGAGATTGAATAGCCAAGCATGGGTCCCTGCAGTAGAACATCTAGGTAATCAGGTAGCAGAGAGCTAAAATAGTCTGCTATTTTGCTTAGTGTTCAATAATGACAATAATTGCCTGTATAGCAGATGACCATAGTTATTGCCATTGACACATTACTCCTTTTCCAAAGTTCTTTAGATTTGGGAAGGAAAGAATTTGGCTTCTGGTACCTCCCTTTATTCTAACAGTTTTCCATTCTTAGGAAAAGTCATATGTTAAGGTGTAGTTTACATCAAGCAGGGACTAGAGCAGGAAAGGAAGGGGGAAATTAAAATACTAGTGGCTTTTCTGTGTGTGTCTGTGTATTTGTGTGTATACGTGTGAACACACAAGGAATGTTCCTGATTTTTTATTCCTTTTTTGCTCTTGTTTTCTCACAGTGACAAGGAATATGTTTGGGACAATGTAGAAATTTTTTTTTCCTTTCCTTATAACTCCTTTACAGTCTATTGTTTGTATGTGTAAACTTCCTGGCAAATATGAAATACTCAATACAGTTATGATGAGCAAATGTCAAAAAATAAAAGCTTGGTAATAATCAGCTGGAATAAAAGGAATCCACTTGGAAGAATTTCTTTGTACTTTAGCATGACTTTTTCTTTTTGAGGGTAAAGATAAAATATTCAATTAAATTGATTAATTAATTTTTGGCTAAGTAGTGTATAAGGCCATTTCCACCATACTTGAGTTGATTATGTGGACCAGGACAGGTGCTAGTAGAGATACAGGAGGTTAGCAGCAGTGCAAGGGTTACAGTAGGGCTATACCAGGTAGTGCTAGTGATCCATGCGGCACCAATGATCTATAGTGTGGCCTGGAGCATGCCAGACATGCACTCCAGTCCTTTGAGCTATCTCTTGAATGCAGAATTTTATTCTATACCCCCTTGTCTGTTATTAATATCTCCAAAGTACACAGGCATAGTCTATGAAAATAAAAAGCATTTTAACTTGCTTTCCTTTTTGGACTAAAAGAGATTGATATAAATGGTCAACTATGCAGTAAGGCTTCCAACTATATTGTGGCACATCATCAGGGAAGTGAAGTAATAGTGTATATAAATGAAAGATAAAAGGAAACTAGGAGGGATAAAGATAGGAAAATAAAAAGAAGAGACTGAAGGAGTAAAGAGTAAGGAGAGAGAGAGAGAAAAAAAAAATCAACTGGAAAAGAGAATGGGAGAATGGAAGAAGAAAATGCAAGAGAAAAATGAACTGGAAAAGAGAAAAGAGTGGCAGAAAGAAAAGGAGAAAAAAAAGGAGGCAGGGAATGAGGCTTTGGAAAGAAAAATGAAGAGCCAGAGCGTAGTCTGACATTTAGGAAAAGTATTTTTATAGTTAGGGATTCGTTTCTGCAGTGGGTTTCACAGTGTTGTCATCTCATCATATTTCTTCAAAATTCTCATTAACCACTGTTTATAGCTGTTTAACTGCTGCTTACCTTTGGATTTTCAAGGGCTTGACTCATAATGGGATAGATAATCATAGTAGCCCATCACGAGGAAATAATTATTCTCTTGGCATATTATTTCTGGCACATATCTGGATCTTGAGAAAATGGTTTCCATGTTCCTACATTAAGAAGTTGGAGGTTTATTGAAATTGCCTCCTTCCAATAACAGGATTTGTCCCCCTCACGCCCCCCCTCTCCCCCGTCCTACCATTCCCTCAATGCACCATCTTATCTCACAATTAGCTAAACATCGTTTTCTCTCACTGGGTTGTAGTTTTGGAAGGATAAATCTTACTTAGCATGGTATTTCTTTCTGGGGAAAGCTGCTCTTCAGTTATATGACAGCAGCTTAGCCACCAGTTTAGGGAAACCAAACACCAGAGCCAGCAGGGCAGGTGCGTTGGTAGGGAATAGATATTGTGAGTGGGTTTCAGTATGGGATTGAAAATAATATTCTGGTAAATGAATATGAAACATAGGAGAACAGAGAAGGAAACAGTAATATCCCCCAAAAAGAGAGAAGAGAAAAAAGCAGAACTTTGAGCTTCCTGTGTAATGAAATTTTATGAAATGCTTATCAGGGACAGAACAGTGATTTTAACAGTGCTTTTGATGTTGGGATGTATGGAATTATGGGGACTTTTCTATTTGTTCTGCTGGTATCCATTTCTCTAAATAACTGGCTACTTTGGGGGCTGTCTTTCTCAACAGCTTGCCGTGTTCTAGTTGGCTTCAGAATATCTGTAACTAAAGATGTTTACTATTCTTTAGTGGAAAAAAAATCTTATATTTCTTTGGTAGGGTGGGGAGGGTTTTCAACATACAGGTTTAGAGCCTGAGTTTAAAAAAAAGTCACCCTTCTTATTTAGCATTGTCCTTCATAATACAAATTGCAAATAAGGCAGCATGCCAGTGCTGAAAAGTAATTTCAATTAAAATTCCCTGGGCTTTGCAGGGCGACACAGGAGTCAACCTTAACAATTGTCCTTGAGTCTGGGAACAGCTTACCTGGGAATCTGGGAAGCGCCATAGAGAGACAAGTGATCTTGTGTCACCTCTCTTTCCCCTTAATCCTACCCCTACTCCCAACACGTAAACAAAGCAATGACTGCCCTCTCCACAAAAAAAGGAGGAGCCGTGATCGCTTGTCTGGAAAAGCTGGTAATGGACTATTAAATAGTTGTTTGTGAAATCACTGCACAGTACAGGGTTTATTTGTTTCTGCAAAAGTATTTCTGTTTACTTAGTTCTGGATAAAGAGCAGATCAGTTGACAAGGCCCAGGAGTAAACAAAATCCTGATAGAGAATTCTTTTGTCTCCTGATCTCAGATTCCTCTTTTTTTCTGTTATGAAGCAGACGAGGGAGGGAAAGCGCAGAGCAGATACTGTTAGATCATAGCAGGTAGGGCTGGTCTGGTATGTTGGATTATCCTGTATTAAAGGTTGGAAGGTTGGAATAGCCTGCCCTGCGGGAACGTATAACTTTTCCCTGAAGTATCGCCCTCTGCACCTTGCCTTGGTATTTAGAAGTCACATGATTATACTCTCCTCTCAGTGAAGGCTGCTGGTAAAAAATATCACAGGTTGCTTTGGAGGAGTGATATAAGGCTGATAGCTATCATCAACATTTTATAACAAATAAAACAATGATTGAGCATTTATTTATGAGCCAGGCACTGTGCCAGAGGCTTTATCCTTATCTTATTTACCCTCATAAGAATGCTATGAAGCAGGGACCATTATTATCTTCAGGTTATCGTCAATTTAGGAGGCACGGCACATGGGGTTAAGTTATTTGCCAAGTCTCAGTCTTGGCAAGCAGAAGAGCTAGGTTTGAACCTCGATTTCCTGATTTCTATTCCCGAGCTGCTTCTGACTTGGCATCACCAGCAAATGAGGCTTGATAAAGGGTACAGGACAATTAAACATTGATGTGTTGGAGAGTGTGATATCCAACAGATGATGTAAAAGGATGACAAAATAGAAGAAAGGTGGATATCAGGAGCTCCTGATCATTGCTGGCTCCTTGAAATTAGTGGAAATGAATATAGAAAAAGGGAAAAATCTAAGGAAAGCCAATTGCACATATTTGCTTGTGGTCAACCTGATAGAATAATTTTATTAGGTTATCTTTGATCCTGATCTTTTTATCTTTGATCCACACTACAGGAAGTCGGCCTTGTCATGTTTATTATGTAGAAAGCATGTAATTCTGTAGTAATGAGGTAATGCATTCCTCACAGGGCTTTTCTTCATTTCTATAGCTGAGGAAACTGAAAGACAAAGGTTGGAGACCAAGCCAGATCAGCCCTTACAGTTTGCTCTGAGCCTAGTACTCTCTAGGCATAAATGGGTACAGCCTTCTATTGGTTGTCTCCAAATAATCCTCCAGGCCACTCCCTATTTACTGCCCTTTGATCTGCTTACCTTTGAGCTGCTCATATTTCTAGGAGATGGAACAAATGATGCATTTACTCCTCTCATTTCCATTTGATTTTTGGGTTCTGTTAATTCATTGTTATGTGGAGAATGCCTTTAGCGAAACACACCATGCTGCAGAAAATATAATTCTCCCTTAATGTATATTTACTAAGTGTATTTATTATTCATCAGGATGTGCATTTTAAAATGTGAGTCAAGATTCACTCACTTTTAATCCCAAACAAATGTTAAAAGATTTATTTTCATAATAATCCCAGAATGAGAGCTAAGCAAATCTCCCTGAACACAGCTTGCCAAGTGGTGGATGTTCGCTCTCTATCTCCTCTAGAGGTTGGGGCTGCTTTGCTTGTTGTCTCTTACTGTTTCGAATAGTGAGGCACAGGGGCCTACAAGCACACCAGGGCCTACAAATTTGTTGTCCTGGAGTCTGGGGAAGGAGAATTATTTGAGAAAGATGTTTTAGATCTTGTAGCAAAATATAGATAGATTTGGTGGGGGAAATAAAAGCAGATGATGAAGCAAAGTAACTCTGGGGAAAGGAGAGGGGAAAATGCATGGAAATAAACTTCCAGGGCCCCCAAGTTCTATCAACATAGAAGTATTTGGGGAAGTATATGCATAATTAAATGTGAGCACATCAAACATCCGAAAATGAGTGATTCCTACTTTTCAATCCTGCAAAAAGAAGTCTCTCTAGTAAAGGTGCCAAAGGGAGGTTAACAGAGTGGAGAATTCTTAGAGATAGCTAAAGTTCAGATCACATGATCATCACAGAGTGTATGAGCCTAGTGTCCTCTTTAGGTAGCTTGAAGGGTCCATATGACAGGATTCAGCTGGCTTTGATAACTGCCTTAACTCAAACCTTTGTTATAATTCTAATTGCATCTATCTTCACATTTCTCAAGATGCTAGAGTATAGAAGTTTTATGATAGCCAGTTTCAGAATCTTTTTCATTTTCTTGGACTAGTTGAAAGATTTAGTTTCTGCCCCCAAAGTGGTAGGTATTTTTTAAAAAAGTAAATGCCTAATAGTCATTATACATTAGTAATCAATGTTGAAAGGAATGAAAAATAATTGAATTAAAACTATTGACTTGGGGCTGGAGCCATAGTACAGAAGGTAGGGCATTTGCCTTGCATGCAGTTGACCCGATCGATTGCTGGCATCCCATTTGTTCCACCTAGTACTGACAGACATGGGGCAGAGCTGCTACTGGCTCTCCCTGTGCCCAGCCGGTCACAAGGAACCCAGGAGAGATGGCGGGTTCTAGCCCTGGCCCGCCAGCCCAGCAGAGCCTTGCAACAAGCCAGACGACCCCCACTCCACGAGGGCCTCCATTTTCCACATCCGGACTTCCCTCTCATCAGAACTCCACCCAGCAGACCAGCCTATCACAGTCTGGCTCGCAGGGCCGCTTAGGCCACGCGGTTCATCATTAAATGCTGGACTTAGAGATGACTGCAAGAGTATCTACCTGCACGGCAGAGCCTGACAAGCTACCCATGTTGTAGTTGATATGCCAAATACCAGTAACAATTATAGACCTCATTCTGAATGGATTGTGGCTCTTTATGTTCCTGGAGCAAGCAGATGCCCTTGGGCTCTACTAGCATGAGACAGGACATATAGAGATGTTACTGGGGCCCGCTCGAGCAAATCGATGAACAACGGGAAGACAGTGATACAGTGATACAGTACTGCCAGGAGTAAGTCCTGAGTGCAGAACCAGGAGTAACCTCTGAGCACTGCCAGGTATGACACTCCCAAAAAATTAAATAAATCAAAACTATTGACTTAAGATGTCATTTAATATGAATCTTGAAATATTTTCTTGTTTGAAGTTGAGTGTCATTCCATCAAAAGCAGGAAGGCAGTTTTACAACTAGAGCTATAAATACAGCAAGAAGTTTTACTCTCAATTTAGTAACTGAATGATAAAACACTATTATCTAGCAATTATTTATCTAACAATTGTTGTTTTCTTACAGTGGTTGGAGTTAATGAAATTAAAACAAAGACTTATCCTGGTTTTAAACATAGTCTTAATAGAGGCAAATTCAATTTCAAGAACTCTCTAGCGTCTTCAAGCACTCTCAGTCAGGAGTAAGCCCTAAGCATTGCGAGGTATGATCCAAAAACAAGGGGAAAATGTAGTAGAGGCAAAGAAGGAATAGTTACAGAGTTCTTTAAATCACATTCTGTGATGGAAAGTACTTTTAAACAAAATCTAGGTAGACAGAAATAATGTGGGGAAAATTTTTTGTTTTACCCTAATACTTTATAGTATACAGTACTGGGAGGAAATAGAACTTTGTTTTTTTTTCGATTTAATTTTATTTTATTATCCCCCCCCCCCCCCCCAAATATTATTACACCATTTTAGACATACAATTGAAAGATGCTCATGTAGAGTTTTGGTTCTACAGTGTTCCAACACCCATCCCTCCACCCAAACCCATCTCCCATCACCAACATCCCCACCTCCCTCCCCCCTCCCACACCTCAACTACTTGGCGGGTTCTGTATGTCATTTCTCTCCTCTTTATCTCTCCCTCCCGCCAAACTTTCCTGCTCTTCGTGGAGTGCAGTGCATTAAAAGACATTACTGTTTCCACTATTTTAATGGACCGAGAGGCCGCAAGCGCCGCGCTACCTGGGCTCAAACTGGTTTTGCTCTGTTAATCTGGTCGTGAGGCAGTTTCCCAGCATCCAGACAGTGAAAATGGTGGCTAGTGTGATGGGCGAGTCTCATCCGGCTGCTTCCGGGACCCCCCAGAGGTGACGGGCCTACTCCCAAAAACCCATCTGTTCTCCTGGGGGTTCCATAGTCAGCTGGGCCCGGGGCGAGCCAAGTTCCAGCCTCCCCAGCCGCTTGCGAGCCTCTTCATGCTATGGCTGGTGGCCCCAGGGCAGCTCCTGGGTGGGGGCCACCAGGCTCGACAAAATGGAGGGGGGAATGGCCGAACCCTGACTCCATCTGACGAATTCCCAGTGATTCCCGCTTCTGGGAGCCGCCTACCTGGGCTCGAACTGGTTTTGCCCTGTTAATCTGGTCGTGAGGCAGTTTCCCAGCTCGGACAGCGAAAATGGTGGCTAGTGTGATGGCGAGTCTCATCCGGCTGCTTCCGGGACCCCAGAGGTGATGGGCCCACTCCAAAACCATCTGTCCTCCTGGGGGCCCATAGCAGCTGGGCCCGGGCAGCCGGTTCCAGCTTCCCCAGCGCGGAGGCTCTTCATGCTATGGCTGGTGGCCCCAGGGCGCTGGGGGGGGGCCACCAGGCTCGACAAAATGGAGGGGGATGGCGAACCTGTCCACGCGTCAGTGTCCCGCTCTGGGAGCTGCCTACCTGGGCTCGAACTGGTTTTGCCCTGTTAATCTGGTCGTGAGGCAGTTTCCCAGCATCCAGACAGCGAAAATGGTGGCTAGTGTGATGGGTGAGTCTCATCCTGCTGCTTCCAGGACCCCCCAGAGGTGACGGGCCCACTCCCCAAAACCCGTCTGCCCTCCTGGGGGTCCCATATTCAGCTGGGCCCAGGGGGAGCCGAGTAGAACTTTGTTTTTAACCTACATTTCAAACATAATCCTAATGTGTAAACAAAGGTATTCCAGCTAGATAAAAATTATAATTTAGGAGTCAGTTGGCCAGATGATCACTTTAACCCATGCACTATAACTTCATCACTTGATCACTTGATATCCCTTTATTCATCGATTTGCTTGAGCGGGCACTGTAATGTTTCCATTTGACCCTATCACGTGCCATTGTAGCCCAATGGCATCTGTCTGTTGTGGGGATAATAAGAGCTTTGAACTGTTTGTTTAGGGTCCTGATAAGGAAGTCTGACCATCTTGCAGGTGGGTGGCCATGTGATCTTTTGGCGTCCCATAAAGGCTCTAGTCCAACGGTTGTCTCCAGATCGCATTATATGATCAGCCCATCTGATTTTCGATGTTCTAGCAGATGAGACAGCGTCCTTGATTTTAGAATAGCAATGGAGGTTGGAACTTGGATTCCCTCTCTCACTTGAGTGAGGCGTGATATTCCAAGCATGGCTCTTTCGATTCCTCTTTGGGAGACCCGAATAGCATTCTCATCCTGCTTTTGTAAGGCCCAGGTCTCTGAGGCATATGTCAATGCAGGGAGAACGGTGGAGTCAAAGAGGTGTACCCACAGCCGGAAGTTCTTTGTTCTTTTGACTATTGTTTCAATGTTTTTGAAGGCAGTCCCTGCGCTCTTTTCCTCCCTGTGCAACTCAGGTTTCAGGCCATTCATCATGTTGACTTCTCTACCTAGGTACACATAGCTGTTGCATTCAGAGAGTTTGTTCCATTGAGAGTGAATGGTGCCTCTGGAAATAGTTCATTTCTCATGAACACAATTTTGTTGAGATTCAGCTGTAGACCTATCCTTCCACATTCTCGGTCAAAGTCTGCCAGCATTTGTGCTGCTTGGCTGATGTTTGGTGTTATTAGAATGATGCCATCAGCGAAATTTCCCAGATAAACTATTCTCATTGACGTCTATAGAGAATTCAAGATGCCGCTCTGTCTCACATTCATTGATTCAAAAGAAAGTCTTCAATTCTGTGGAGACTGAAGCAGTCATGGAAGCCCTAGTCAAACAGGGCATTCAAACCCAATACATAAAGATCCTTGTGAACTATATCACAGTTTGACCACTAGGATATCACCATTCTACAGGAAAGTGATCATTGACGTCAAAAGAAGAGTTCGGCAGGGTGATACCATTTCACCAAAACTCTTTAGCGCTACCCTCGAAAACCATCATGCGACAATTAGAATGGGAAAAAATGGTAGTGAAGATAGATGGCTGGTACTATAACAATTTGGAAAAACAAAAACCAGAAAACTTTGAGGAAACAAACAAAAGCTTCCCAAAATTAGAAGAAAAAAATGACAACAAAACAGATGAACTATTTACCTTATGGTTTATCTTTGGTCTCTCTCAAGCCTTCTCTGCAATGCCACTGTTCTTCTTTGGATGTTTTCTATTTTTCTTTTTTTCACATTTTCCTTTTCATTATAATATTTCCAATGACTGATGAAATCAAGCATTTTTTACCATGTGCTTATGGATCATTTGTATGTCTTTTTTTTAACAATTACAAAAATGTTCATGTTTGGGTTTTGGCCATACAGTGTTCCAGCACTCATCCCTCCGCCAGTGCCCATTTTCCACCACCAATGTCCCTGATTCCCTCCCTTCTTTGGATGTTTTCATGTAGGTCAGTTTCTTCCTGCTCAAGACACCACTTGGAACAAAACACTCATCCTTTCCCAGATAAACTAAGTCATGAGCTCTCTATTTTTTGCCATAGCCCATCACCGTTAGCATTTGATAAATGAATTAAATAGAATAATTAGGTATGTTTTGTTAAAGTTGATTCCCGTAAAAAAATCACTGTTGTCATACAAAGCAACTTATAAATTATTTTGAAATGAATTGTTTCCACTATAGAGCAGTCAATGAAGGAGACAAATGGGGAGGGTCTGCGAAAAGGCATTACTGTAATGATTTCATGAGTGTCAGGAGGGTTTTGGTAGCAACTCTTTCAGGGTAAGAGAAGGGAAAAACAAAGTAGTAGATCTACTGTTTCTATAAATTTTTGAAATAAGAACTTTATCTTTTAACCTTATTATTATTTCTTACCCTTTTTTAAGTGATGGGGAAATAAGTGGTGGTGCAGAGACTTCAAATCAACTTATGTTACTTGCTTAGAAAGCTTCATGTATCCTTTATACTAAAGAAAGAATCGTTAGGGACATGAATCCTTGAATTTTACAATTCTTTGCTTTAAATTTGTGCAGACGTGGAAATAACAGTGGTTAAACTGGCATGCTGAACAAACAAGGCTTAGATTTTTAGTAAAATTATCAAGTGAATATTGTGTTGCTGAAATGCTGTTAAAGCTTATGTTTAGTTTATAAGATCAGCTCAAAACAATGAAGTTTTACTCTCATACAAATTTCCAAGGTGAGAAAGAATTATAAAAGCAAATTAAATGGAGAGAAGTAAATGAGACATTATTTCTCCAAAGTTGTTTTATTGCCTGCCAGAAAAATATCTTCAGGAGATGGACTGAAAAGGAAAAGACTTTCGTAGTGAGCATCTGAGCCACAACACATTTGTGAGTATTATTGGCTCTTTCAGACATCAAAAGCAAACTGTGTGAAAGATGATAGAGGTGCTCAAAGAGGAATAGGGAATGAAAATGAGCAAATAGAGATCATGCTCAATAAAAACACAAAATGATAATCAGAATAAATGAGACTATCAGTGCACAAGAAGTAGAAAATCAGCTCAGAACATCTGTTCAGGTGAGGATGAAATTAAGAGAATAATCAAGCTCTGGTCGTGTGCTTTTGGAAAAGTCTATGAAAGATATGATGAGTTGTGTCTCTTCCTTTACCCATGTGGAATGATCAGATACTAACTTTCTACTTTCATTGAAATTGAGTCTTGTGGTTATGGAGATTATATCTGACAAGAAACAAAGGTTTGCAGCAAAAATACATTGGATATGTACTGAAGATTAAGAAAATTTTAATGGCGACATAAAATTTTTTTCATAGAAATAGTAAAAGATATAGTAGTCACAAAATTTTTTCTAAACAAGTCTCCAAATGGTTGAGATCACAAGAGCAGCTGGTCACAAAAACTTTTTTTGAGAAATTATATATAATACAGTGAAAGTTAAAATAAAATAAATTGATTTCTGGTTTTGGGCAAGATAGGATATGTATGCCTACTAATGTTTCTGACAAATTCTATTTAAGACAAAACAACTGAACAACTCTCACCTCTTTTATTCAATATAGTACTGGCAGTACTTGCCATAGCAATCAGAGAAGAAAAAGGATATTAAGGACATCCAGATAGGCAAGGAAGAAATCAGGCTATCACTATTTGCAAATGACATATTATACCCAGAGTACCCTAAACTCCTAGAAACAGGAGATACTTATAGTAAAAAGTATCTAGAGTGTACTCTGTCACTCTACTATAAGTACAAAACCAATACCCAAAAGTCAGTGGCTTTTCTATAAACAAATAAAGAAAGAGAAGAAAGGGATATTAAGAAAATGATTCAGTGGCCAGAGCCATAGCCCAGCGGGTAGGGCGTTTGCCTTGACATGCCGGCCCAGGTTCGATCCCCGTCATCCCATATGGTTCCCTGAGCACCGCCAGGAGTAATTCCTGAGTGCTGAGCCAGGAGTAACCCCCTGAGTGTCACTGGGTGTGACCCAAAAAAAAAAAAAAAAAAAAAAGATTCCATTCACAATTGTGCCACAGAAAATCAAATACCTAGGAATCAGCTTAGCCAAGTATGTAAAGAAGCTGTACAAAGAAAACTACAAGAAACTGCTTCAAGAACTAAAAGAGGACAAGAGGAAATGGAAGCTCATTCCCTGCTCATGGATGGGGAGAATCAACATTGTCAAATGTTAATACTCTCTAGAGCTTTGCACAGATTCAATGTGGTTTCTATAAGGAGACCCATGACATTCTTCAAAGAAATTGATCAAATACTCCTGAAATTCATATGGAATAATATGCCCCCACAGGCAGGTAAAGCAATCCTTGGGAAAAAGAAGATGGGAGGCATTGCCTTTTCCAACTGTACTATAAAGCAGTAGCAATTAAAGCAGCGTGGTATTGGAATAAAAACAGACCTGTGTACCTATGGAATAGAGTTGAGTATCCTGACACCCATCCTCAAACACATGATCATTTAATATTTGATAAAGGAGAAAAAATATGAAATGGAGCAAGGAAAGCCTCTTCAACAAGTGGTGCTGGGAAAACTGGGCAGCTACATGTAAAAAAATGAATTTGGACATCTTTCTAACACCATGCACAAAAATCAGATCAAAATGGATTAAAGATCAAAATATCAGACCTGAAGGGCCAGAGCGATAGCCCAGCAGTAGGGCATTTGCCTTGCATGCGACTGGCCCATGGCAGCCCGGTCGGATCCCCAGCATCCCATATGATCCCTCGAGCTCTACCAGGAGTGATTCCTGAGTGCAGAGCCAGGAGAAACCCCTGAGCATTGCCGGGTGTGATCCATAAAGCAGAAAAAAAAACCAAAAAACAAAAAACCCACAAATATCAGACCTGAATCCATAAAGTACATCAAAGAAAATATAAGAACCCCCCCCCACCCCCACACACACACGATAGTGAAGCTAAAGGCATCTTCAAAGATGAAACACCATTAACAAAGCAACTAGAAGCAAAGATAAACATATGGGACTATATGAAACTAAAAGCTTCTGCACCTCAAAAGAAACAGTAACCAAGATACAAAGACAGTCCACAGAATGGGAAGGAATATTCACCCAATACTTGTCTGATAAGGGGTTATTATTGAGGATATATCTGGCACTGGCAGATCTTTACAAGAAGAAAACAAACAACCCCATCAAAAATGGGGAGAAGAAATGAACAGAAACTTTGACAAAGAAGAAATTCGAATGGCCAAAAGACATGAAAAAATGCTTATCATCATTAGTCATCAGAAAGATGCAAGTCAAAACAACAATGAGATATCATCTCACACCACAGAGACTGACACATATTCAAAAGAACAAAGACAACAAATGCTGGTGTGGATGTGGGGAGAAAGGGGCTTTCATCCATAGTTAGTGGGAGTGTCTACTGGTACAGCTTTTTTTGAAAACTATATTGACATTCCTCCAAAGAAATTGAGCTCCCATTTGACTCAGCCATACCACTCCTGGGAATATACCCTGGGAAGCCAAAACACACAACAGAAACAACATCTGCACTTTTATTTTCATAGCAGCGCTATTCACCATAGCCAGAATCTGGAAACAACCAGAGTGCCCGAGAACTGATGACTGGATAAAGAAGCTTTGGTACATCTACATAATGGAATACTGTGCAGCTGTTAGGAAAAATGAAGTTATAAAATTTGCTTATGAATGATGACCATGGAAAGGATCATGTTGAATAAAATTAGCCAGAAGGAAAAAACAGATATAGAATGACTACATTTATTTGCGGATATACATACTATATATTTTTACATAATAGTATTACCAATATCAAGGTGACAAAACATGGATCAGTGTCGGGAACGACTCAGGGGTCCCCGACAGTTCAGGACGAGTTCTCTTCACCTCCGAGGCGCCGGGAACAGCAGAAAACTCACGAGTCTGGTGCAGTTCCAAAAAATGGCTTTTAATAGTACAAAAGCTCTTCCACAGCAATCCAATATAATGAACAAACTCTAGCTCTGGTCTGAACTTAGACCATACAAAAGAGCCTAAGTCTCCCACCAAAGAGAGAGGATCTCACCCGAGCTGAGTCCTACCCAGAAGAAGGAGCAAAAGGCCAAAGGCAAAAGCCAAAACAAAAGGCCAAGGAACCAAAAGCGAAAAGGCTCAAAGTCAAAGGTGAAGGGGCCTCAGTTAGTCCCCATATACACCAAAGTAATCCAATCGGGAGAGTCATGTCAACAAAGAACTCTAAACAGAGTGTAGTGCCACACCCTATTGCAGGTATAAACAAGGTTATGCCAAGGTCTAATCCTTCTACCAAGATTATCTCTTATGTAAAACACTGGAGAGAGGGGGCTGGTATAAAGTAATACATCTTAACTTCATGAGCTTCATGTAATCTAGATGGTACCCACAAGGTCCTTCTTATTATTATCTGCACCAGGGTGATTCTGAGTATCTTGTTCCGTGTACTGAAAGGGTCACACTCGCCTGCTTAGAGCAAACTAGTATGATCCTTCTTATAGTCTTCCTATAGTCTCAGCGTAGCTAGGGTGGTAGTCTCCTGGTAAATTCTGACTATCCCCGCTGGGTGCAGTGGGTATAAAGAGGAGCTGTGCCCAATCTAGAAAACATAGAAGTCTTAGTAGAGTATAGTCGAAGTTATTCAGTTGAGGTGACTTCGTAAGTGCCACACCCTCTAGCAGTGTTTACATAGAAGAGAGGTCTCATTAGAATGAACCTGACTTAAATAGTTGCTGGGAGTGGGCAAAACAACAAAACTCCCAGAATAGCTAAACCTGTCCTCCAACACAGGAGGTCTTGTCAAAGGTAGAATCTACCAAAACGTGTGGGAATCAGAGGTTAGGTAAGACAGAGAAGGGAACAGTGTGTTAATAATTGTCGATAGTGATAATACCAGCCTAAAACTGAGCAATGAATATAGGCAAAAAGATACACATGATAACCTCTAATGTATGTATTATAATCCACAGTGTGTAAGAGGAAGAGAGAAAGAGAGAGAGAGAAAGAGAGAGAGAGAGAGAGAAGAGATAAAGAACCTGCCACAGAGGCAGGCTAGGGAGGGGGAGGGAATTGGGGACATGGTGGTGGGAAATGGGCACTGGTCAAAGGATGGGTGCTGGAACACTGTAAGACCGAAACCCAAATATGAATTTCTATGCAATTGTGTATCTTATGGTGGTATAATAAAATATAAAAATATATAAAATAAAACAAAACAACATGGACATTATATTTAAAGGGGTAAGAAAATCCTGAAAGATAGCAAGAAGGCAGATTACTTAGGGACTTAAAAACTCAAGGACCAACATGGAGGTAGACCTCTGGGTTTTATTTTTGCCATCTTACAATCCAGAATGAATTTTGGAAAAACCAGCTGCCTAGAAATACACAACAACAACAACAATCAATAATCAATCAATCACCCTATTCTCACCTTTGTTAGCAAAACCTGAGTGGGGCACCTGGACATTTGCCTTTACCTGGAGATCATGAAGCACCTTTGATACTTTCCTGCGCTTGTATCAGAAAGTAGAAACACTGGAGAATCCATTCTGAACCTTTAGAACCAGTAGATGCCTTTTGTGGCGCTTGAAGGTTCTCCCTCTCTCCTAGCAAGGGTGATTGTTGGATGACACGCCCTACTGAGCCTTAGTCTCCAGATACACTTAGTTTATGTGGAGAGCTGGTCCCTGCCTTTGGGGGAATCTCCAGAGCAGACTCAATGGAAGTTTGGGCAGAATTGTACTTATTTCATAATTTTATACAGCATAAATATTTTTATCATGAATCTTGCTTACCCCAGATCAATATTCTGTTCCCACGGGTCCCTGCGTGGGACATACGAGTAGATACCCAAGAGCACTTGGCTATGTTGGATAACCATAATGTAATTGATTCTCCTAGTTCAGAGGCATGCCAGTGCGCCTCTGGGCAAACTAACATGTCTCTGACTCTAAAGGTAATGCCAAAGTAAATTATTCTGATGGATTTTGGACCTTAGTGGGATCCAGAGTCTGGGTTCTGCTAGCTGTATATTCATAGTAAAAAGTATTAATGCCATTTCCTACAGATTACATTCTGAACTGCTTTCTGCTCAGAGATGCAGCCCTTCCTCTCTCTGCTAGGGAGATTTTGCCTCTGGAAATCAGCTCTGGCTTTTGTGAAGCTTGAGCCAAAGACACACCTAAAGATCTACATTTAAAAAGGGTCATTTACCTGGCTACATCTCTAGATAGCCCAACTCAGGATGGGCTGGGCTGGAAGATTTTGGTGGGTTTCAGTCTATAAAAGAAGATAGGATAAGAAGAAGGGGCCTTTTTGCCATTTTGGCTTCCCTTGGCCTTTTCCTCTCTCCGTCCTCTCCATTCTGTGTTGGGCTTCAACACGTAGTAGTGGCAGCCATCTTTGCCTACACGTGGCTGGGGCCTAGCTGGGAACCCAGAGTCTGGAGTTTTTTCTGTTCTTGGATTGTATATCAGAACCTATGATAGTAAGGTCTTTTAAAACTGCGCTGGATTCCTGTGTTTTCATCCATTCCCGCTGACTTGGAGGTAGAAGGGAACTTGCTTCCTGGTGTTGGGGCTCCCCAACAGGGCATCTGGATATTTGCTTTTACCTGGAGATCTTGAAGCACCTTTTATACGTTCCTGTGCTTGTGTCAGAAAGTAGAAACACTAGAGCATCCATTCTGAACCTTTAGAACTAGTAGAAGCCTTTTGTGGTGCTCAAAGAAGGTGCTCCCTCTCTCCCAGCAAGGGTGATGTCAAAAGAGACCTAGCAAACAGCCAGAACTTCCATTTCAATCCAGGAGAAAGAAGTTGGATCTGCTTCCTCAATAGGTATTATAATACATAAGACTTGCAAGGATAGATTTATATAAGTCCATGTTCAGAATATAATAAAAGTTTCCTGTATATCAAGACTCAGAAAAAATTCTCTACTTGAATGAGAAAAGTTAGTGGATATAAACCAGCCCCAAGAGGGCAGAGATGTTAATTATATGACAATAATTTTTAAATAGTTATCATAAGGCTTCATTGAGAAATTATGGACACACTTGAAAGAAAGAAAAAAATATCGTAAAGATTGGAGATATGAAGAAGAGTCAAATGGATGTGTTAGACTGGAAAATATAATAACAAAAACTACTAACTTATTGGAGAGGTCTAACGGTGGAATGAAGACAACAGAGAAATCAGTGAACTTGAAAATAGAACAATAGAAAGCATCCATCCTGAACAACAGAAAGAAAATAGATTAAAAATAATGAACAGAGCCTCAGGGGCCTATGGAACTATAACAAAAGATCTGACAATCATATCAACCTAGTCCCAAAGGAAGGGAAGAAAAGTGTGGGATTGAAAGTATTTAAAGAAATGACTGAAAATCTCTTGTTTGGCAAAAAGCAAATTTATAGATTTAAGAAGCTAAACCAGTCCCAGACAGTATAAATCCAAAGAAACCTGCACCAAGACTCATGTGTGAGACATATCTCCATGAACATACTGATTCCGTTCTAAAAGGATTATTAAGAGCTCATGTATATATTATCCTTCAGAGTATCTACATCCTAAATACTTGCTGCTTTGTAGACAACTTTCCAAATTCTTTTATTATCCCATCCCAGCTGCAAATCCTATAAAATAGTAATGCTCTGTTGATCATATTGATTCAAAATTATCTCACCAAAATTTTAATTAAAATAACCATAACCCACTTTTGAGAGGCAAAATATTTATAACATATTAAATTGTTTTATATTCTGTGTTATGTGATATTGTGATTTTTGAGAATAAGTTATTCAGATGATCAAAATAAATTTTAGTCCTCATCTATAGTTCTTGGCTCATAGCTCCTCAAAACTTTGGAATTTCTTAAGAGCTGAGACTGATAAAGGTGTTCCTTAATATGTTAATGAAGTGACTTTTGGGGAAGTTTCTAAGGGTGGAGAGTAGTTGCCAGGGGAGAAATTCCCAGTTCCACTCTCTGACCTTTAAGTTGAAGGTTAATCAATTGTCACTAGGTAGTGAGTTAATCAGTTATGCCCATATAAGAACGAAGCTTCCAATGAAAGCTCAAAAGCTTTATCAAAAGGTTTATTATGTTTAATTATGTATGTGTGTATACATTTTGCTTTAGAAAAACTCCCGACTCAAGCTTTCAGGTAATTTTTTATATTCTCCTTTAGTTGAGTATTTTTATTGCTCAACTGCCTGGTTACAGTCTAAATCTTCACAAGCAAAGTAAAAGAACTCACAGATTTTTCAGAGTCCCATATGAGATCGTATGTTTGAGTGACTACTTCTCTCTCTCCTGATGTGATTTTTTCCTTCCCAAACCAGTGTAATGGATGATAACTGCAATAATGCTAAATTAAATTGCAAAGTGAAGTGTTATCTGATGTGTGTTCTGAAGAACACCAGTTTTGTGACTTATTAATAGATGTTACTCTAAACAACTTGTGAAATAATAAGATAAAATAGTTAAGCCCATCTGTTAACATAGAGATGATTACCTTTAATAGAGTTTAAAGAATCTGACAAGGCCATATATTAAAAGCTTTTAGATACTGCTTAGTAACAGATTTATTGCTTCACCAAACAGTGTATTCTTACCTCAAGGGTTAGTTCAGATCTGGATATATGGTACTAGGTGTGGAAATGATTGCATAGTTGTATATGTGTTATGATAATGTTTCCAAGGAGATTCAAAGATGTTTCTATTATTTTCTACTAACTTTACCAATCTCGAGAATCACAGGTGCTTATGTACCACTTCAATATGAAGATAGTTCCTAAGAACTCTACTTTTCTGTTGAGCTGGGGCAAGAAGACTGAACATGTTCTTGGTAGATTCTGGTATGGAGGCTTACCATACCAAAAGCGCTGACTTCTATCTAAGTTTATTTGACCCTCATGCTACTTCCTTAATCCAAACATTTTCTCTCTAATTAAATAAAAACTGTTAGAAACAAGAGGATTGGAAATCAAAAGTAGATCATTGAAATTTAAGCTTGTATCACCTTCCTTAATCAAAAGTTTAGATTGACATAGACTAATAGCACAAAATTTGTTTGGGAGAATCAATAATGTTAGAGAGTTTAAACCTACCTCTTTCAGATTTTCATAGAGTGTAGCCTCTATGTGTACTATAGAGAAAAATGATCTAAAGTATATATTATAAAGTTTTAGTTTAAGTACTACAAACCCTGTGTCAACATGAACTCTGTAAAAATTTGTAATTCTATTCTCAATCATTTAAATCTGTTTTTGAAAGTGAGTATTTATATATAAGAAAGGAAAGAACACTAAAGCTGGCATAATACTGTCAGCTGTTGACCATATGGAAAAAATTTAAATTGCCATAAAATCTGGCCAGTTATAAAATGCTTTAGATAGATTTTTACAAAAAATTCTCTTTAAGCATTTCAGTAATATGCTAAAAAATACATCGGTAAGCTGCATTAGCAATGACTCAAGCCATGCTTTTGATGGTCCTTCTATAGGTAGTTTTGTTTTGGACTAACATATGTCAATCTGACATGTTTTTTGACTAGGATAATCTTTCTTCATTTTGGATAATTGGGCCACACTGTGTAGTGCTGGGGATAGGGGACTGGGTTCCTAGTTCTGTGCTTAAGAGTAAACTGCAGTGCTGGAGTGAGCAAAATGTGGTGCTGGGGATTGAACCAGAGTACAGGGGAAGAGATAAATGGCAAGTATCCCATACAAATGCATTCCTTAATCATTATGTATACCTTTTTTGTTAGATAAATTCACTCATTTAATAAGCACTTAGGTTTAGTCACAGACTTTTCATTAATTAATTTTTTAAACTTTAACATGTGATTTATAAGTTGTTCACAGTACAGTTGTTTCAGGTATTTAACATTTGAACACCAGTTCGACAGCCAATGTGCCCTTACCACACCAAACACCCTTGTTTCCCAGTCACTCCATAGACCTGCTCCTTTAGCAGGCACTAATCACTTTTATGCAATATTAACTCTATAGATTGGGTAATGGCATTATTTTCTGTGCATCTACTATGTGCAAGTTCCTATGTGAAGCACTGAACTCTAAAGGGTATTGCACAATAGTTAAGATATGAAAATTATACATAAAGCTAATTTGTAGGCAGATCTGATTTCAAACTTTTTTGTATTTTATTTTTAAATTAATACCATTGAAATAGTAATGAATTTTTATTGTTAAAAATGTAAAAATAGTAACAGCAAAAAGACTGAAAAAAAATCACATGCCCATCTAACATTAAGGAAAAAACTACATTTTTAACTTTTCATCTGAATATGAATAATATTTTAAGATTAGTGGTTTTTTTGGTGGCTTTCATATTTTCATGTCTGTGTGTATAGGACTGATACCTGGCTTTCTCAGGGGCTATTCTTTATGGTGCTTGAGGGCCCATGTGGTGCTGAAGATTGAATCTGGCTCCCTACATGCAAAATAACTGCTTATTCCTTTGAACCATTTTTACATCCTCACATTTTTTCAGTCTTAATAAACTGAAGTAGCATGACATTGAACATTGTATCAGTTTCAGGGGGGCATCATTAAAATCTTAATTTTTTTTTTTTTGCTTTTTGTGTCACACCTGATGATGCACAAGTGAAACTCCTGGCTCTGCACTCAGGAATCACTCTTGGCCAAGCTCAGGGACACCCAGATAGAAACCAGCTTCGCTGTATGCAAGGAAAATGTCATATGCCCTGTACTATCACTCCATCCCTGAGCATCATTAAAATCAGTGTGACTTGGGGCCAGAGTGATGGTCCAGCAGGTAGGGCATTTGCCTTGCACACGGCCGGCCCATGCCAACCCGGGTTCAATCCCCGGCATCCCATATGGTCCCCAAGCACTGCCAGGAGTAATTCCTGAGTGCAGAGCCAGTATTTACCCCTGAGCATCGCTGGGTGGACCCCCAAAAAAATAAAATCAGTGTGACTACCCTTTGTCCTGTTATATATTGTTGCAGGACACCTGAGAGCCTCTGCATCTGCCCTGGATTGCCTCCTGCAGATCACTTCATAGATAGGGGGTAGTTTAAATGTGGCAGTTTATCTGACCATATATTCTGAACTGGCTGGTATAAATATTCTCTCATGCTATCACAATCATCGTGGGACTAGCTAGATCTTATCAGCATATTTGCTGGCCACATTGGATTTCTAAGTAATTAGACCAGAGAGAAATGCTGTTTGCCTCCAAGCAAGCAAGCATGGCTCCCTGATGACTCAAAGGCAACTAAAATACAAAACTACCTTGAAATAGATGAGACTCTTGTGAAGGCTTGGAGAAATATTTAACTGGCATTAGTATAGTCTTTGGTACAGAGGCATGCCATCTCAGAAACCCCCTTCTCTACCCTATAAAGGCATTTCCAGGCAGATCTTGGCTCAAGTACTAGCATATAAAAGGGCCTAGGTGAGGTGCTGGGAGAAATTATCTGAAGGCATTTGACTCTGCCTGCTTCCCATAAAAGTGGGAGGTCTGAGTTGCAGGGGTATAAAACTAGCCTGCTTCCTCTCTGGCGCTTTCTCTTTTGGGCTCTC
Organism: Cryptotis parvus; assembly: GCA_021461705.1. NCBI lineage: Eukaryota > Metazoa > Chordata > Mammalia > Eulipotyphla > Soricidae > Cryptotis > Cryptotis parvus. The sequence continues at coordinate 21,994 of JAJIBD010000697.1, read as the reverse complement.
TTTTGGGGCTTGCACTCTTCTTGGGAATCTTGTCTTTGTCTCCTCTTTACAGGGCCTTAACACATGATGGCAGCCATCTTGGCCCACACGTGGCTGGGGTTCTAGCCGAGAATCCTAAGCACAGGGCTTTTCCTATTGCTGATTTGTATGCCTGAACCTGTGATAAGTAAAGCATTTTAAAACCTGTGCCAGATTCCTGAGTTTTTATCCATTCCCCACCGGCTTCAGAGGTAGAAGGGAACTTGCTTCCCAGTGTTGTTGGGGACCCCAGCGGCTCCCCCACAATATATGTTCCTCAAAGACCCAAACATTCCCTTAACATCCTCTGGAAACTATGAATGGGTTTTAGAGACCGAAAGTTCATTATTGTTTTAGTTAGTCTCATGCCTAACATCATCAGTAAATGAACAAACTGAGAGCCTACCTACTACCAAGAGTATCCCACCTGCACGGCAGAGCCTGGCAAGTTACCTGTGTCATATTTGATATGCCAAAAACAGTAATAATTATAGACCTCATTCCCATGACCTGAAAGAATGGTTAGAGGCTCTTTATGTTCCTAAAGCAAGCAGATGCTGTTGGGCTACACTAGCACACGACAGGGATATATGGAGATGTTACTGGTGCCCACTTGAGCAAATCGATGAACAACGGGAAGACAAGTGATACAAGTGATACCTAAGGTCAGATGTGAGTAAAGTTATATGGTGCTTGTCTGTGTCAGCTTTATTTTACTTAGCATATAGCATCTATGTCTTGTATATTTTTGCAAATGATAGGATTCATCTTCCTGTATAGGTGTTATTTCTAAGCATTCTATTGTAAGTATATACCATAATTTCTTCATTCATAGATATAGGGTTCTTACATTGTTCCCAGTTGTTCTGTTACAAAAAGCACTGAAATAAATAAGGAAAAACATATCTCTCTTTTGAATCTTATTGTGTAAGTACCCTGTCGGGGATGCCACTGGGGTCCCAGACAGTACTGGAAAGCAAGTTCCATTCTACCTCCAAAGCCAGTGGGGAATGGATGAAGACTCAGGAATCTGATGCAGTTTTAAAATGCTTTGCTTATCACAGGTTCAGGCATACAAATCTGCAATAGGAAAAATCCTGTGCTTAGGATTCCCGGCTAGAACCCCAGCCACATGTAGGCCAAGATGGCAGCCACCATGTGTAAAGGCCCTGTAAAGAGGAGACAAAGACAAGACTCCCAAGAAGAGTGTGAGCCCCAAAAGAGAGCCCAGGGGCCGGAGCAATAGCCCAGCGGGTAGGGCGTTTGCCTTGCAGGCAGCCGGCCTGTGCCGGCCTGGGTTCGATCCCCGGCATCCCATATGGTCCCCGAGCACCGCCAGGAGTAATTCCTGAGTGCAGAGCCAGGAGAAACCCCTGAGTATCGCCGGGTGTGACCCAAAAAAGCAAAAAAAAAAAAAAAAACAAAAAAAAAAACAAAAAAACAACAGAGAGCCCAAAAGAGAGAGCGCCAGAGAGGAAGCAGGCTAGTTTTATACCCCTGCAACTCAGACCTCCCACTTTTATGGGAAGCAGGCAGAGTCAAATGCCCTCAGCACCTCACCTAGGCCCTTTTATATGGTAATGTCTTGAGCCAAGATCTGCCTGGAAATGCCTTTATAGGGTAGAGAAGGGGGTTTCTGAGATGGCATGCCTCTGTACCAAAGACTATACTAATGCCAGTTAAATATTTCTCCAAGCCTTCACAAGAGTCTCGTCTACTTCACGGTAGTTTTGTATTTTAGTTGCCTTTGAGTTATCAGGAAGCCATGCTTGCTTGCTTGGAGGCAAACAGCATTTCTCTCTGGTCTAATTACTTAGAGATCCAATGTGGCCAGGCAAATATGCTGGTAAGATCTAGCTAGTCCCACGATGATTGTGATAGCATGAGAGAATATTTATACCAGCCAGTACAGAATACATGGTCAGATAAACTGCCACATTTAAACTACCTCCTTATCTACAAAGTGATCTGCAGGAGGCAATCCAGGGCAGATGCAGAGGCCTTTAGGCTTTTAGGTGTCCTGCAACAATACACCACAGTTTTATCCTACTGGATAATATGGAATTCTTATGTATAATATTTTGAGCAATCTCTAAATCACTTTTAGTAATGAATACTTCAGTAGAGAAGCAGAGAAGGGGCCCCTTATTTCTACTGTTTCCTACCTTTTGCATAATAAGGTGACATTATTTTAAATTGTTTTAGTATCTCTAGAGGTTCATTTTATATGTTATTTAATAATCAGGCAGTATTTTATAATTGCATAGTATTCCATGCTATGGTATTTCATAACTTAGTTAAATATTCCATTATTTTGGGATGCATTGTTGCTATTATAACTGTTATTTTGCCAACAAACTGTGTCCATTTATGATCATTTTCTTAGGATAAATTTATAGAAATTGAACTCTCAGCTATAAAATTTGTAGTGTAAATTGCTCATTGTTATTCAGAAATGTGTCAATCTACATTTACATCAACAGTAACTAATAGTTTCTGTTTAATTTTTATTTATTTTTACTAATGTATTTTTATTTGTTTATTTAATTCTATTATATCACTGTGAGATATATAATTACAAAGCTGTTTATGATTGAGTTTCAGTTATGCAGTGTACTAATGTATTTTTATTTATTTTTTTTAATTTTTTTATTATACCACCGTGAAACATACGATTACAAAGGTGTTCATAATTTGTTCTTGGTAATACAGTATTCCAGCACCTATCCCTCCACCAGTGCCCCATTTCTACCACCAATGTACCCCTCCCCCTCCCACCCATCCCCAGGCTGCCTCAATAGCAGGTAGCCCTGTTTCCCTCTCTTTCTCTGTCTCTCTCTCTGTCTCTGCATCTCTCTCCCTCTTCATATTTTTAAAAAATGTTTATAATTCATAGATATTCTATAATACCTCTGTTAGATCAAATGTTGTGTATTTAAATGTAGCCATTTAGGTAGTTATCAATTCACTGTATCACTGTCTTCCTGTTCATCATCGATTTGCTCGAGCGGGCACCAGTAACATCTCCATATGACCTGTCTCATGCAAGTAGAGCCCAAGGGCACCTGCTTGCTCCAGGAACATAAAGAGCCTCAAACCATTCCATTAGGTCATGGGAATGAGGTCTATAATTGTTACTGGTATCTGGAATATCAAATATGACACGGGTAGCTTGCCAGACTCTGCCGTGGGGGTAGCACACTCTTGTAGTCATCTCAAAATCCAGCATTTATTGATGAACCGCACGGCCGCTGTGATAGGCTGGTCTGCTGGGTGGAGTTCTGACGAGGGGAAAGTCCGGATGTGGAAAATGTAGGTCCTCACGGAGTGGGGGGGTCGTCTGGCTTGTTGTGAGGCTCTGCTGGGGTGGCGGGCCAGGGATAGAACCCGCCATCCCTCCCGGGAGCCTCATAAGTGACTGGGCACAGTGAGAGCCAGTAGCAGCTCTGCCCCATGTCTGTCCCCATTCTAAAGGTCCAGATAATTGGGCTATAGCGGCATTTGGAGACTCAGGAGTGTTGAAGACCAATAACCATACCTTTTCTAGGGGATTAAATCTGGAGAGGTAAGATTTTTGAAGCTGATCCATAAAAAGTCTAATTCTTTCTGAGCTTTAGGAGTTAGTTGCCTTGGGCTATTCAAAGCAGGATCACCTTCAAGGGTGTGGAACAAGTTATTTAGCTCACAGTTAGGAATCCCAAGGGAGAAGCGAACCCAGTTGATATCTCCCAGCAGTTTTTGAAAATCATTCAAGGTTTTGAGCCTTTTTTGACTAATGGAAATTTTTTGAGGACACACTGTAGTGCGATCAAGAGCATAGCCCAAATATTCTTATCGAGGCTGCATCTGGATTTTTTTTCTGTAGCTACTTGTAACCAGCCTCAGGTAAAACTGTCATTCCTTCATTATACAAATTTTGGAGATCTTTGAAGTTATCACAGGCTAGCAAGATATCATCCATGTAGTGGATGATGCACTCATTGGGAAATTTAACACGAGTCACTATCACTATCTTCCCGTTAATCATCTATTTGCTAGAGCGGGCACCAGTAATATCTCCATATGTCCTGTCTCATGTTAGTAGAATCCAAAGGCATCTGCTTGCTCCAGGAACATAAAGAGCCTCAAACCATTATATTAGGTCACAGGAATGACCTAATATAAATGTTACTGGTATTTGGCATATCAAATACTACACGAGCAGCTTGCCAAGCTTTGCCGTGCGGGTGGCATACTGTTGTAGTCACCTCTAAATAAAGCATTTATTGATGAACAGCGCCGGATGCTAGCGGCCGTGCGAGCTGGGCTGTGATTGTCTGGTCTGCTGGGTGGAGTTGTGATGAGAAAGAAGTCTGGATGTGGAAAATGGCGGGCCTCATGGAGTAGGGGAGGGAGGTCTGGCTTGTTTTTAGGCTCTGCTGGGGTGGCAGGCCAGGGCTAGAACCTGCCATGCTCCCGGCGCCTCACGAGCAGCTGGGCACAGGGAGAACAAGTAGCAGCTCTGCCCCATGTCTGAGAGTCTCTAGTTCAGCATACCTGGGCCGGATTGAAAAAAAAAAAAAACTGCTGCAGGGTGGCTGTCGATGATCCGGGCTGTGATAGTCTGGTCTGCTGGGTGGAGTTGTGGCAAGAGGGAAGTCCGGATGTGGAAAGTGGTGGGCCCCATGGAGTAGGGGAGGGTGGTCTGGCTTGCTGTGAGGCTCTGCTGGGGTGGCAGGCCATGGCTAGAATCTGCCATGCCTTCCCAGGATCTTTTACATTTATACATTGTATACAGTTCTAGGCATGTTCTAACTGATACCCGTCATCCCAGTAAGCCTAGCAAGAGGCCAGAGCAACCCACACACCAACAGGTCAGTCATTCTTGCCATCCAGACTCCACAGTTCCTCAGAGCCCACCCAAGAGAAAACCTGATATTTTCCCTTTAAGTTTCATCAGTAAATGCTCAAGATAAGAGCCTCCTACTGAGATTATACCACCTACACAGCAGAGCCTGGAAAGCTACCTGTGTTTTATTTGATATGTCAAAAATCAATAACAATTATGGACCTCATTCCCAAGACTTGAAAGAATGGTTGAGGCTCTTCCCGTCCCTGGAGCAAGCAGATGCCCTTGGGCTAGACTTGCTTGCAACAGGGAGGTATGGAGATGTTACTGGTGCCTGCTTGAGCAAATCGATGAACAACGGGAAGACAAGTGATACAAGTGAATGAAGGAGCATTCTTAGCAATATGAAACTGAGAATAATTTATATTTTGGCATCTCATTTTTTATTATAATCAATGTTTTTTGAACTAAAAGCTTCATAACCAAAGTTTAGGATATTTGAATGCATAAAATTAGTGATTTTTATAATAAGTTGCACCTGACATGAGAAGAAATTAGAGTATAAGAATGCCTTAGTGTTAGGCTAATGCTGTAAGGTACACTATATATTATAAATTCTGCACTTTAAATACCTGTTAACTAAAATCATAGTTAAAAGAGTCAATAACATTGTGTGAATACATTCCATTTTTCCTTGGTAACAAAAAAATAATTCATTATAGGTTTTCAATTTTTTCTTACTATTTAAAAAAATTATTAGTAGTGAAAAGCAGTTTGTTTTAGTGAAAGACATATTCCTTTAAAAATGTTTTAGCTTGTTTTCTATCTAAAATTTAACACAATTTTATTTTTTTTTTTTTTTTTTTTTTTACTTTCCTATACATGTTTGATCAATGCTAGCTAGTAAAGTGCTGTATTAACTTGGGACTGTATTTTCTATCTCAATGATTTGGCTTCACTCACCAAGCATACTGTACACCAGATTTTATAAACCACAGGAAAACTGGCACAAATTTTGAGTGTTTTGCTTTATAAAATGAGACACTGTATTTACTAAAGTTTAAAAAATGTTTTTTTTGGATATTGTTTCAATAAATCTCTGGCCTTGAAACAAATGCAAATAAAATGTTTAAGCTTTAAGCACTGGCTATAAGTAAAATTTGACTTCCCTGGAATTAATCAGAGAAAAAAAATTAATGTTCAGTTATGTCTTCAGGGTTTCTAGTGTAGAAACTATAGTAGTCTTGTTTAAATTTAGAAAACATTATTGAAACATTTTGTTTATAGATAGCCATCTTGAAAAGATAAGACAAAATTGTGGTGTAACATTTATGTTTGAAGACATATCTAATCTGTAGTGGCATGAGAAATGTAATCGAGGTAAATGTTGCTGAAAATCATTGTAGCATCACACTTAAAACACTTAGAAACCAAGACAGTTAATATAATTTATGTATACATAAACTAAATGATAGCTATACCAGAGACTTCTTGGATAGAAACTATTTTACTCAGTATTTTAATCAAGTATGCTATCATTTCTGCTGCATTTGATACATGCAGCACACAAATTTGCATTTATGTGTTTCACTTAATCGATGTAATATGTGTAATGTGCTATTAATGTCTATTAGAAGTACCTATAATGTTGAGAAGGTACTTTAATCAGAAATAGTAGCTATTTTCTGAAATCAGAAAGATCAGTATACCAGTGGGGGGTACAGTTCTTCTATTTTTAAAGTGACAGTGTTCTTGTCTCTGAATTGAAATAGTAACATACTGATTTTGCATAAATTTGCATGACAAATTCCCAAAGCTCTAATTTGCAGTAAGTAAAATAAAAGGATGCAACCTCATATAACTATTTGTGTGCCCTGGTACTTAGAGAAAGCACACATTTCAGACTTTTAAAGGAATTAATCTGATTGCCTCTCTTGTCAAAGAACAGGGATTGAAAATTGGAAAAGAGTGAATGGAAAGCAAAAGGAGAGGGAGCTCAAGCAAAGGGATTTCACGTGTGTGTGTGTGTGTGTGTGTGTGTGTGTGTGTGTGTGTATGAAAAGCTAAGGATGTCCATTAATATGTTTTACAATTTTATTGAGATATAATTCACATGCCATAAAAATCTACCATTTTAATATATATAATTCAATCCTTTATTGTATTCACAGACTGTGCAATGTTCATAATATTTAATTTTAAAGCATTTTTATCAAATATCTATTATCAATCCCCATTCCTCCCTCTTTCAGGTCTCAACAGCCATCTACTTTCTGTCCATGTTTGTTATAATATTTTTTCAGGGAAATATTCTATATATCTATTTTTTTAATTCATAGCAATTGGGTTCAAATTGCTTGTGAATTTGGATTATTGATTGTAAACTTATCTTACCTGTGTTTCAGAAATTCAGTTTTGAGTAAAATTCCAACTTTCTGATGCATATGAAACTAAGGTAATGCCAATAAGGCAGATAAAATTACTAATAGTTTTGTTGAAAGTTAATTGGAGTTATTTACTTTTTTTATTCAAATAGGGAAGCAGTTAGGCTCAAATAGTCTGTTATTTAAATTTTGGGTTGGATATTTAAGTCTACACTCAGCTATGCTCTGGATTACTACTGACTGTGCTCAGGGTTCACTCCTGGAGGGTTCTGAGGACAGTATGTAGTGCCAGGGATTAGACATGGGTTGGCCATATGAAAGGTAAGTGCCTTACCCACGATACTATCTCTCTGGTTTCAATTTATTTATTTATCTTACTATAACTTTCAACTGATCCAAGAAATAACATTAAGAAGGAAAAACAAAGAATAAAATTCCCAGATTTTCCATGAACAAAATTTATAACTTGGTCAATCAATCAAGCACAAATTATTCAAATTTTTTTAAACTTTTCCTGAAATAGGATAGAAGTTACATGTTAAACGATGGTTAGGTCTTTAAGGATTTTATAATCCAGGGGAATATGACCCCCTTTTATTCTTTGTGTAGATTATCTTAATATTTAAAATATCCTTATTTTTTCCCCTTTTTGCTGTGACAGGTATTTATCCTAGGACCCTGTACATGGATACCCCTAACCCCAAAATTAAAAAAAAATTAAAAAATTAAAACTGTTGCTTTGAATTTCCTCGGCATTGATTCCTATCTATAGCTGTCTATCCTCTATCCACTCATTCATATCTGTGGACATACATTTTACTTTTCTTCCATTCACTTCTCTCAGGCAGCAAAGAAGAGATCTATGACTGTATGGATCTCCTTTATGTATCTCTTATTGTTTTACCTGTTGGGTACTAAGTATTGGTGTTCGTTGACTGTCTTACCAACAATAGACAACGCTGTTAGCCCCTCTTCTTTAGGACATAGTTTGAGTATCTCTCTCTCTCTCTGCTCTCTCTCTCTCTCTCTCCTCTCTCTCGCTCTGTCTTCCTGGAAGTGCTCAAAACTTACTCCTTGTTGGGTGCTCAAGGATCACTCCAGCAGGGATTGGAAAACCCTTACTAGTGGTGCCATGGATTGAACCCAAGTCGGTTGTGTGCAAAGCAAGTACCTTACTCTCTGTATTATCTCTCCAGTCATAGTTTGAAAAAGAATTTAATATTTTTAACTGTCAAATTCCTTTATCCCTTTTGTCTCAGTGTTTGTTAATTTTAAAAATGCAGCCCCTGCAGGTCTTAGGTTATAGTCAAATTCGTCATGGTCTTCACTCCTGAAAATTAAGACCGAGAAAGCAGAACTGATTTCCTGCAAATGACAACATGCATCTGTTTCTTTTGACCTCAACTTAGTTCTTTTCTTGCCAGGTTTACCAACTTTCTAGTTATTTTTGCTTTGCTCAGCTTTTTTTAGTTAATACTTGGTTTTTATGTTTTCTGTTTGTTTCTATTCTTCACTATCTGACTTTTATTTTATGCCTGAACTGGCTTTGGACTGCATATGTTTTGTTCACTGACTCTTTCTAGGCCATTTGAACTTTTTAAAAAATTGTTCTGTTCTAGTATTTTTTTTTGGGGGTTACACCCGGCAATGCTCAGGGGTTACTCCTGGCTCTGCACTCAGGAATCACTCCTGGCGGTGCTTGGGGGACCATATGGGATGCCGGGGGATCGAACCCGGCCCAGCACAGGCCGGCCGTGTGCAAAGCAAACGCCCTACCCGCTGGGCTATCGCTCCGGCCCCTGTTCTATTATCTTTTTAAATTAAACTTTTTTATTTGAGGTAATTATTAATTCAAAAGTAGGTGTGAGACTTAATAGTTACATAACACACTTTGTGTCTCATTGTTAAGATCTTGTGAAAATTATTCAATGTCAAAACCAAGATGATAACACAGAATATAGTGAAAGCATAGAACCATTTTAACAGTACAAGCATCCCTTTCACAGCCAGAGGCATATTCCTTTCACCTCTCTTTATTAAATAGGGATATCTCTAGTCTGTTCATTCCTACTCGTTTAGCAATTTTGCTTCTCAAGGTTTATTTATTTATTTTTTTAAAGTATTTTATTATACCACCGTGAGATATACAAATAAAAAGATATACAATTAAAAAGTTCATGTTTGGGTTTTGGTCATACAGTGTTTCAGCACCCGGTCCCTCCACCAGTGCCCATCTCCCACCACCAACATCCCCGGTTCCCCCCCCCCTTCCCCAGCCCTGCTCCATGGCAGGTTCTTTATTTCTTTCCCTTTCTCTCTCTTTCTCTTTTCCTTCCCGTCCAGACTATGGATTACAGAACATACATTAAAAGGTTGTCATGTGTATCCTTTTGCCTCTATTTAATGCTCAGTTCTAGATTGGCATTAGTACCCTCAACTATTATTAGCACCCTGTTCCATTTTCTGTCTTACCTAAACTCTGACTCCCACACATTTGTGATAATTTCCACCTTTGACAAGACCTCCTGATATATGTTTCACTTGACCTTGGATATTGGTATCATAATGTGTACATATATATTTATGCCATGCAAATAAATGCAGTCATTCTGTATCTGTCTCTCTCCATCTGGCTAATTTCGCTCAACATAATCTTCTCCATGTCCATCCATTTATAGGCAAATTTTATAACTTCATTTTTCCTAACAGCTGCATAGTATTCCATTGTGTAGATGTACAAAGCTTCTTTATCCAGTCATCGATTTTCGGGCACTCTGGTTGCTTCCAGATTCTGGCTATTGTGAATAATGCTGCTATGAACATAAAAGTAGGGATGGTGTTTCCGCTGCGTATTTTTGGTTTCCCAGAGTAGATTCCCAGGAGTGGTATGGCTGGGTCAAATGGGAGTTCAATTTCTAGTCTTTGGAGGAAAGTCCGTATTGTTTTCCAGAAAGGTTGTACCAGCCGGCATTCCCACCAACAATGGATGAGTGTCCCCTTTTTCCCCACATCCACGCCAGCACTTGTTGTTCTTGCTCTTTTGAATATGTGCCAGTCTCTGTGGTGTAAAGTGGTATCTCATTGTTGTTTTGATTTGCATCTCTCTGATGATTAGTGATGATGAGCATTTTTTTCATATGTTTTTTGGCCATTCGAATTTCTTCCTTGCTGAAGTTTCTGTTCATTTCTTCTCCCCATTTTTTGATGGGGTTGTTTGTTTTCTTCTTGTAAAGTTCTACCAGTCCCTGATATATCCTGGATATTAACCCCTTATCAGATGGGTATTGGGTGAATATTCTTTCCCATTCTGTGGACTGCTTTTGTATCTTAGTCACTGTTTCTTTTGAGGTGCAGAAGCTTTTTTAGTTTCATGTAGTCCCATGTGTTTATCTTTTCTTCAAGTTGCTTTGTTAGTGATGTTTCACCTTTGAAGATGCCTTTAGCTTCAATGTCGTGGAGGGTTTTTCCTATATTTTCTTCAATGTTCTATATGGATTCAAGTCTGATATTGAGATCTTTAATCCATTTTGATCTGATTTTTTGTGCATGGTGTTAGACACAGGTCCAAATTCATTTTTTACATGTTGCTGCCCAGTTTTCCCAACACCACTTGTTGAAGAGGCTTTCCTTACTCCATTTTAGACTCATTGCACCTTTATCAAAGATTAAATGATCATGTGTTTGAGGTTGGGTGTCAGGATACTCAATTCTATTCCATGGGTCCACAGGTCTGTTTTTATTCCAATACCATGCTGTTTTAATTACTACTGCCTTGTAGTACAGTTTGAAGTTGGGAAAGGTGATGCCTCCCATCTTCTTTTTCCCGAGGATTGCTTTAGCTATCCTTGGGGGTTTATTTTAATCTTCTTTTTTTTTTTTTTTGCTTTTTTTTGGGTCACACCCGGCAATGCTCAGGGGCTACTCCTGGCTCTGCACTCAGGAATTACTCCTGGCGGCGCTCGGGGGGACCATATGGGATGCCAGGGATCGAACCCAGGCCAGCATGAGCCGGCGGCGTGCAAACGCCCTACCCGCTGGGCTATCGCCCTCCGGCCCAACCTTGGGGGTTTATTGTTCCATACAAATTTCAGGAGCGTTTTGGTCAATTTCTTTGAAGAATGTCATCGGTATCCTCATAGGGACTGCATTGAATCTGTACAGAGCTCTAGGGAGTATTACCATTTTGACAATGTTGATTCTCCCCATCCATTAACAGGGAATGTGTTTCCATTTCCTTGTGTCCTCTTTTATCTCTTGGAGCAGTGTCTTGTAGTTTTCTTTGTACAGGTCCTTTACATACTTGGGTAAGTTGATTCCTAGGTATTTGATTTTCTGTGGCACAATTGTGAATGGAACAGTTTCCTTAATATCCCTTTCTTCTCTTTCGTTATTTGTATATAGGAAAGCCACCGAGTTTTGGGTGTTGATTTTGTATCCTGCCACTCTACTATATGCGTCTATTGTTTCTAGGAGTTTTTTGGTAAAGAGTTTAGGGTTCTCTAGGTATAATATCATGTCATCTGCAAATAATGATAGCTTGACTTCTTCCTTGCCTATCTGGATGCCCTTGATGTCCTTTTCTTCTCTGATTGCTATGGCAAGTACTTCCAGTACTATATTGAATAAAGGAGGTGAGAGTGGGCAACCTTGTCTTGTCCCTGATCTCAGGGGAAGGCTTTCAACTTTTCCCCATTTAGAATGATGCTTGCTGTGGGCTTTTGGTAGATGGCTGTAACTATCTTGAGGAAAGTCCCTTCAATTCCCATTTTCTGGAGCGCTTTTAATCATGAATGGGTGCTGGATCTTGTCAATGCTTTTTCTGCGTTTATTGAAAGGATCATATGGTTTTTATTTTTTTCTTTTATTGATATGATGTATTATGTTGATTGACTTGTGAATGTTGAACCATCCTTGCATTCCCGGGATGAATCCTACTTGGTCATGATGTATAATCTTCTTGATGAGTCTTTGGATTCTGTTCGCTAGTATTTTGTTGAAGGTCTTAGCATCCGTGTTCATCAGGGATATTGGTCTGTAGTTTTCTTTCTTTGTGTTGTCTCTCCCTGCTTTGGGTATCAGGGTGATATGTGCCTCGTAGAAGCTGTTTGGGAGTGTCAAGTTTTATTTTTAAGTGAAATCTTATGGAAAGTAATTGTGACACTAAAATAATCCTCTGGAGATGCATCCAAAAATGTTGTGCACTTTAATCTTTATCGTAGAGTGATATTCAATGAGATAGATGTACCACTGTTCATTTAAACATTTCCTTAAAGGTGCCTGAATTGTTTCAGATTTTAGCTACCACATACAGTGGTATATGAAACTTTATATGCCTCTGAAAAAAAATAACCAGAAATTAAGATAAAAAATGACCAGATACCCCAAGACCTAGAATATTTGCCCACTACTCTTCTGACTAAAGGTTATATCCAAGATATATAAATTACTTGTAAATTTTTGCTTGTTTGTTTTTAGTTTGTGTTATTAGGGACACACCAGTTACTCCTTGTTTTGCACTCAAGAATTATTCCTGGTTGTGTTCAGGGGATCATATGGAATGCTGGAAATTGGACGTGGGTTAGCCTTATGCTGGGCCAATGGCCTAACAGCAGTACTGTCACTCTTGTCCCAATTGCTAGTAAATATTAACAGCAAAATCAGCCACATCAAAAAGTGGGGTGAAGAGATGATCTAGACCATTCTCAAAGAAGACAGAGAGATGACCAACTGGTATGTGTAAAGCTGCTCTGCAACACTAATTATCAGGGAAATGCAAATCAAAACAATGAGATATCATCTCACACCAGAGAGTCTGTCACACATCAAAGAGAACAAAAACATGTGCACTGGAGAAAACTGTGTACCCAGATTTTTTTTTTTAACATTCTATTATACCACCGTGAGATATACAATTACAACGTTGTTCATGTTTGAAGGTTTCAGTCACATAGTGTTCCAGCATCCCGCCCTCCACCAGTGTCCATTTCCCACCACCAATGTCCCTCCTCACCTCTCCCATAGCCTGCCTAAATGGCAGGTTCTTTATCTCTTTTCTCTCTCCCTATCTCTCTTATCCTTCTCTTACACATTGTGGGTTGCACTCCATACACTTAGAAGCCATCATGTGCATTTTTTTGGCCTGTATTTAATGCTCAGTTCTATGTTGGTATCAGCCCTTTTGACATTTATTCACACATATTCCCTTCTTATCACATATCCCTTCTCTATCTTACCTAACCTCTGACTCCCACACGTTTGTGGTAATTTCCACTTTTGGTAAGATCACCTGATATATTTATGTCATGCAAATAAATGCAGTCATTCTATGTCTCTCTCTTTCCTTCTGACTAATTTCACTCAACATGATCCTTTCCATGTCCATCCATTTATAGGCAGATTTCATAACTTCATTTTTCCTAACAGCTGCATAGTATTCCATTGTGTAGATGTATCACAGTTTCTTTATCCAGTCATCAATTCTCGGGCATACTGGTTGTTTCCGGGTTCTGGCTATTGTGAATAGTGCTGCTATGAAAATAAAAGTGCGGATTGTGTTTCCGCTGTGTGTTTTTGGCTTCCCAGGAGTGGTATGGCTGGGTCGAAAGGGAGCTCAATTTCTAGTCTTTGGAGGAATGTCCATATTGTTTTCCAGAAAGGTTGTACAAGTTGACATTCCCACCAACGATGTATGAGAGTCCCCTTTTCCCGCATCCACCCCAGCACCTGTTGCTTTTACCCTTTTGGATATGGGCCAGTCTCTGTGGTACGAGATGGTATCTCATTGTTGTTTTGATTTTTATCTCTCTGATGATTAGTTATGATGAGCATTTTTTCATATGCCTTTTGGCCATTCGAATTTCTTCCTTGTCAAAGTTTCTGTTCATCTCTTCTCCCCATTTTTTAATGGGGTTGGCTGTTTTCTTCTTATATAGCTGTACCAGTGCCTGATTTATCCTGGATATTAACTTCTTATCAGATGGTGTACCCAGATTTTTTTGGGATGAAAAGCCTGTATATATCTACCAGCCCTCTCTCTTCTATTTCTTCCTTCAGGGCCAATGTTTCCTTGGTGAGTTTCAGTCTTGTCTGTCTGTCTGTCTGTCTATTAGTTTTTATTTGTTTTCTAGACTACACCCATGATGTGATTGTTCCATTTCTGACACTCTGTCCAGGAGTCACTCCTTATCATACTCGTGGGTCCATTTGGAAGTATGGGGATTTGACCTGGGGTCAGGTGAGTACATGACAAGCGTGTTACTCCCTGTACTACACCTCTCCAATCCTGAATACTAGCTTTGGATACTGTTTTTGCTCTCTGGTATGTTAAGATGTTTCAGGCCAACCTTGGACATTCATTATTTTAGGTTTAAATTTTTGTCTCTAAAAAATCCATTTATTTATTAATATCATTATAATATAGATTACATGCTTATAGTATTATTAATATATGGTTTATTTTTATTATATTTTATGCAGTATGGTTACAAGTGTTACAATTTGTTTTTAAAATTTTATTAATTTTTAAATAGTGTTAACATTTATGGTATTGATGTCACAAAGTTACTGCTCCCCACCACCCCACCACTCAGCTGATGATATTCTCCGCCACTGTCTCTCACGTCACTTCTAGTCCCTCTCTCAATTACCCTCTTCTATTTCTTCCACTGCTTGATAATCTGAGGCGAAGGCCACAGGTCTGTCATGGTTTGATACTATCTATTCCCTTGGTATAAGTCATTATTCTATACCACAGAATACTGAGATCATCTGTGGGATTTGTTATTTTTCTTTTAAGTTATTTCACTTAGCATGGTGCTCTCCAGTTGCATTCACATTGCAGTAAACTGCAAGATTTTATTTTTAATTTTTATAGCTCAGTAGCATTGCATTGGCTATATCTACCACAATTTTATTCATTGATCTATTGTATACTTTGGTTATTTTTATATCCTGGCTATTGCACTAAGTGTTGCAATGAACACAGGTGGACATATATCTTTTTAAATGAATGTGTTTGGGTTTGGGGTGGGTAGAGATGCCAAGAAGTGGAATTGCATATGGGTGTTCTATTACTTTTTTTGAGGGCTCTCCATAGACTTTTCTGTAGAAGCTGAACTAGAGAAAATTTGCAGTAACAGTTAATGGGGGGTTTCTTTTCACTGCATTCCTGTTAACATATATTATTTCAAAGTTGTTTCCAGACTTTTTAACATATGTTGTCTTATCAGTGTAAAGTGATATCTCATTGTTTTGGTTAGTATTTTCCTGACAAAGAGTGACCATGAACTCTTTTCATGTATCTGTTGGGTCTCTTTTTCAGGGAAGTGCCTATCCAGTTTTTTTTCTTCCCATTTTCCCTGGGATTATTGTTTTGTTATTTTTGAGTTTTTGAGAGTACTTCATGTGAATACTTGACATTTGTCTCTGATATATTGTGTCAAATATTCTCTTCTATTTAGTGGAGTCTTTTTACTTCATCTTGTTTCCTTTGCCATGCAAACCCTTTTTTAATTAGATGTAGTCCCATTTGTGTAATTTTGTTTTGTTATATTTGCCAGTGGAAGTCTTCTCTGAGGCCCATATTCCAGAGAGTTCTGCCTATGTTTTTACTCAATGTAGTTCGTTGCTTCTGTTCTAATTTTGAGGACTTTAATCTATTTTGAATTAACTTTTATGAATGATGTGAGATATAGTTTCATTTTCTATTTTTTTATGTGACTATCCAGTTTTAAAATGCCGTTTGTTAAAGAAGCATTTCTTGTTCCACTTCACATATAAAACTCTTTTTAACATATATTAACTTGCCAATATAGTGAAGAATTTATCTGATTCTCAACTATATTCAATTATCCACACTCTATTTTAGTCCTGTGCCACTCAGTTTTGATTACTATAAACTTTTAGTATAATTTAAGTTTAGAACACGCAGTAACTTACATCTTTTTTTTTTCTCAAAATTTCTTTGGCTAGTTAGGAGTTTTGCAATTTTTCCAAATTTAACAGAGTTTGTTCTAAGTTCTTGAATAATAACATAAGAATTTTGATGGGGATTCTATTGAAACTAAATAATACTTTAAGTTGACTTGTCATTTTGGCAATGTTACCTATTTTTAATCCATGAACATGGCATATTTTTCCATTTCCTGTATCCTCTTTCTTTCAACAGTTACTTATTCTTTGACTTCTTCTTTAATTCAATAGATAGTTAACAACATGATGCTCAAAGGTTGGAGCTTTTCCCATATGTCTTTTTATGAGCCATTCCTACATATTCATATTATGGTATGAAAAAATATCTGATATTATTTCTATTTTTGTGATTTGATGGACACTTGAATTGTGTCCTTGCATGTGGGTTATCTTGGAGAATGTTCCATTTTCTCTAAAGTAGAACATGTATTAGTTATTGGGGGAGGGTGGAGGATTCTGTTCTTATCTATCAATCCCAGTTCTTCTTTTTAAAGGTCATACCTGGCGATGCTCAGGGCTTTTTCTGGCTCTGCACTCAGGAGTTACTCCTGGTGGTGCCCAGGGGACCATATGGGACTCCGAGGACAAACCTGGTTCAGCTGTGTGCAAGGCAAATGCCCTACCTTCTGTACTATTGCTTTAGCTCCAATTTCAGTTATTCTAATTTCTTATTTAGGAATCTTGTTTCCTTACTGATATATTTTTGTGTTTTTATTTTTTGTTTGTTTTTGGCCACACTAAGCAATGCTCAGGGTTTACTGCTGATTCTGCCCTCAGATATTGCTTCTGGTGGGGCTCAGGGAACCATATGTGGTACCCAAGATTGATACAAGTGACCTACCTCTTAACTATAGCTCTATCCCCTGACTGATATATTCTTTATGGCTAATCTGTCCAATGATGAGAGTTAAAGTCTCCCACTGCTCTTGTGTTGCTGTTGATGTATATCCTTAGGTCTATCAATAGTTGCTTTATAAACTTTGCTTCCACTTCATTTGGTGCATAGATGGTTGCCTTGTTTTGTTTTTAATTTTTTGAACAACAACCAGGAAAGCTGCTGTATGTCTTTCTACTGGCTTTATGTTCTGGAATCACGCCAGGCAGTGCTCAGGAGACCATATGGAGTGATGTGAATAATTCAGGGTCTGCTCCATGAAATCAAGTGCTTTATTCCCTGTTCTGTCTCTGGTCCTTGATGTGTGTGTGTGTGTGTGGTGATTATATATCCCTAACCTGAGTTAGATCTTGGTTGGCACCCCATATGATATCCTGAGCCCTGACAGGAGTGATTCCTGAGTGCAGAACTAGGTGTGTGAGTCCTGGGCAATGAGGGGTGTGCCCCAGCCCCAAATAAAATAATTAAATCCTATTGCTCCATTGATACAGTATGCAATCTGGATCTCTATCTACTATTATTTTCCTTGACCTGAATACAATTTGATCTGATAAAATTATGACTGCCCTGCTCTTTATTTCATCCATCATTAGCTTCAATGAGTTTTTCCCCATTTTTCCACTCTGAGCTGCCATTTATCTTCAGAGTTCAAGTGTGTTTTCTGTAAGCATTAAGATTGTATTTTGTGTCCTATTCCATTCAGTCACACTGTATCTTTTGATAGAGTTCCATTCTTTGCAGTTAGAAAAATTATTAATATAAATTAAATTTTTACCACATTTTAAAAGGATTTTGGTTGTCTCTTCAATCTTCCACTTTTAAAGATCTGAGTCCATTCTGTTTTCCTTATAGAGTTTATTTAAATGCAACAATTGTCATCAATTGTTTGCCCAGGAGTGTATTTTATTATTCCCTCAAATCTGAGTGGTAATGTTGCGACTAGAGGATTCTTGGTTTCAGGTTCTTCTCATTCAGTACTTTGAATATTGCACAACACTCTTCTTGCTTGCAGAGTTTCATTGTAGAAATGTGGCTTGAATTTATATTGTTTTCCTTGAACTTGAGATTTTTCTCTCTTTTTACTTAAAGGAATCTGTCTTTCTCTTTGGTTCTTGCCATTTTTAAAATTATTATCACAATCTGTCCTTCCTGGAGTCCTTTTTGTATTTATTTTGTTTGCCCCTTTTTTCAGTCTCCTGGATACAATAAAACTCTCACTCTTTAGACTGGGGACTTTCTCAGCTATAATCTCTTCCACAAGCCCTTTCTTTTATACTTTCTTTCTAGAACACATAGATTCAGAGGGGTTTTCTCTTGCTATCTCCCCATGAAATTTTATTCACTAAAAACTCTATTTTATTTTACATTTCCATGGGGTTTTGTTGTTGCTTTCCCCCCTTTTTATTGAAACACCGTGATTTAAAAGTAAAAAGGTTTTTGTAATACTGCTGATAGAAAGTTTCATACTTCAACACTACTCCCATCACTTAGTGTGTTCCCACCACCAAAGATCCTTGCTTCCCACCCACTCCAATCACATGCCTGCTCTATCAGCTGGCACTGATTGTAGCCCACTGTTAAAGCACATAGACGTCAATGTTATTAATGAATCCATTTTCTTCCCTATTCTTGGTTAAGGGATATCTGGCCAAATTCTGTCCTTTAATTTACTTTCTGAGTTTCTAGAACATGATTTGCTCCACTAGTCTGATGTGCCGCATGGCTGCAAGCGGCTACACAACTTGAGGAGAGCTGGATAGCAGCTCTCCCCCATGTGTCTGAGTCTCTACATGATGACTGTAGCCCAGAGGCAGTTCATGAGTGGGTCCACCAGGCCTCCCCAGATAGGACAGAGAGGAGAAGGGGGACCCCAGCTCCATCTCCTCGAATGCCCAGTGATTTTCGCCTCCGAGAACTGCCTACCTGGGTTTGAACTCGGCTGCTCTGTTGTGTGGGACTCTGGTGTGCCAGGCTTGAGATCAGCTGCTTTCTTGGTGGGGCTCTGATGAGCTGTGGATCCAGACCTTGAGAATGGTGGTGATTATGGTGAGCAAGAAAAATTGTATTATCTCTTTATTGATTTTATAATGTGCCTTATCTTTGAGATAACAGATTCAATTTTTGACTTTTTCCTTTTTTGCTTCTGAGTCCTTCTACTTTATTATTTATCCATTTCTGTTTGAATGATTTAATTATTTCATCAGTCTTCTTTAAGTCTATTGAATCTTTTTTTTTCCAGTAGCATTCTCAATTCATGAACATCGAGAGGATTATGCTGTGAAGTCATCTTCAGGTAGTGTCAAAAGTTCTGCTGTACTTGAGGAATTGCCTAGGCTTCTGTCCCATCCATTGAAACAGCTGCATCCTTTCATTTTTTTTAATTATTCATGTGCTTCTTGAGAGCTAAGGATGGAGTTCTGAGTGCCAGATGGACTGAGAAATGACTCAGTGCTGTGGTTCACAATATTAGGCTAGTTCCTATGAATCAGCTGATTTCTGGCATCCATACATATCTTGCAGAATTTTTTTTTAAATGATTACTAGATCCAACTGGTATTTTTGGTTCTGATTTGTTTGCATATGAATGGACAATGGGCAGTTTGCGGCACTAGAGGCCTGTAACTGCTATAGTTCCAAGGTCTAGCTATCATGGACTCTGCTTTGGGTTCACAGCTGCTGATTTCTTGCAGTTGATATGACATCACAATCCAGAGGCTGATTTCAGCAGTGATTGGAGATTATGGTTTCTTTACTTAATAACAACTGTTCAGTAACATAGTCCTTGTAACTTGAGGGTATTTTTGCATCTACAAGCACCACGTTAGGAATGATTTCCTGAAATCATTTGAAATCATTGCTCAAGTACCAAGTTAGACATGATTTCTCTGAAATCATTTCAGAGAATAATTTCTCTGAAACCAGGCTGATGGCTGTGTGCATCTTCAAGGGTTAATGCTGCTTGCAATAGTCTTTGCTGATGGCAGGTCTAATTGGTGGTGGTGGGGTGGAGTTTGGTGAGCTGGGAGCAGTGTTTGAAAATGGCACTCCAAGTGTAAGTCTTGGGTCCAATCACTCTCTATGCTGGACATTCAAGTTCCCAATCTCTTTCTGACATGGTGGGTACTGGCACAATACTGAACATTTCTAGATCTTTTGCACTAAATATCCCTGAATTCGTTGGAGATGAAGATTGTTGTGCCCACTTTGGGGGTGATTCCTTTGACTCTGAGCTTGCTGTGGCTGTAAATGTGTTAGATTGTCTGGTAGCTTAAACTGAATTGTCTGCAGCACCTGCTTGGCGAGATGAAGCTGCTACCCTGACAGGAATGGCTCACCTGAGGAATGGTTACCCTAGTAAGGGCAAGGCGTAGTAGCACATTTTATTTGGATTAGCAAGTCCTGCCACTCTCAGCTTACGGGTTTCAGTCCAAAATGATTCTGTGAGAAGCCACATCAGTTCAAGAAGAGAGGCTGTTGAGAAAGTCAAGAACACAGGTTTGTAGGGCGGTGTCTTATCTCTGGAAAGGCTGTTCCTTGCTTGCACCAGAAGTGGTAGGTCACTGTGTTGGGCTTGAAGAGTTCCAGACTACTTCCAACTCTAACAAGTGATTGCACAAAGCCGATGTGAGTTTTTTGTGCTCAGCACTCTGACCCTCTATTTTGGTGTTTTCTGTCCAGTTTCTGTATTTTGCAGTCCTTTTCTCTTTTTAGTCTCTGCTTCTCCTCTCCCCTCACCAGAGAAAGATCTCCCTGGCTCTGGACTTATCTGCCTTTCTTCATTCTGCAGAGTTGAGTCTTCCTGAGGTGACAGTTGTTTTCTCCAGTGAATTTTCTCAGTGGGGTGCTCTCTGAATTCCCAGTGAATTTTCTATTGTGGGGTGCTCTACTCTGCAAGTTTTTATGTCTTGTTAGTGTTGATGCTGCAGAAGCACTCACAAAATTGTTATTTTTCTGTTGTCTTGTTTTTCCGTTTTATTATTTTTATTTTCTTTGAATTGGAGCCAAATCACTGAAGATGCTTCTGAGATTAATTGTCTGAGAGTTCTTGCATATTTTCCTCACTTATTTTTTTAGATTCTAGTCTAATCTCTAAATCTGTAATCCACTTTGAATTAACTCTTTGTGTTTGGAGTCCAGGTACTTTCTTTATTTTTTTTTGTATGCAGCTGTACAGTTTTTCCCAAAGTGTTTATGTAAGATGTTTTCCTTGCTTATTTCATGCACACACACTCTTGTCATGAATAAAATGTCTGCACATATGAAGATTTTTCTCTGGCTCTCAAATCTAGCCCATTTGCTAAGAGGTATGCCTTTATACCAGTATCACTTATTTTCCTGAAGTTCATTGATTTACTAGAGTGGGTGCCAGTAACATCTCCATTCGCTGGAAATGAGGTACATTATTGTTACTATTTTGGCATATCGAATACACCATGGGTAGATTGCCAGGCTCTGCAATGGCTCTGGATTTATCCCAGGGGGCCCAGTCTGCCATCAGGCTAGAAGCATTCTCATCTCCTTCCTTTCTCCTTCTCAGTGGATAGAGTAATTTGTACAGGACAGGTCTTCAGGTCCATTGAATATACCAGTACACAGTTTTAATACTATAGTTTTATAGTATAATTTAAAGAATTTATGATGAAATTTTTCATTCAAATTTGGAAGTAAAATGTTTTGTTACATACTTTATTTTTTTTTTTTTGCAATTTTACCTTTCTCCACAATGAGAATCCTGATCTTAAGGATATTGGTAAAGTAATTGAGTTTGATTTCTAAAATATGCCTTATTTTGTTTATTCTAAGTTGATACCTCAAATTGCATAGTGTACTCTTTCAATATGTGGTTTCATTGAAACTTTTAATAAGTTTTTTCAGATTATGTTTTTAGCATTTGTTTTA